>KZ652397.1:143822-159518 GCA_001010745.2 Gerris buenoi | reverse complement strand
AGGGGGGCAAAGGTATAAAAATGGTAGATTTCAGCGCCTGGGGGCAAAATGGTGGTTGCCCCTAGTACGCGAGTGGATGAATACACACTTCCCTTTCCATGGTACAGATCCCCCAAGTTTCATTAATTTATCTCAAACTGTTTAGATTTTATAACGATCTAAGTGTTATTTTTTTACTATTTTTGAAGGATTATTTTGCTACCTTTGCCCCCCTATAGGGGGCAAAATATTGGAGATAGAAAAAAAAGTTTCATGTAAAAGTTTATTATTTTTCATTGTAGAATCCAAATATGCTATCAAAAATATACACTCCAATATGAAATTTTGAAGTTGGGTGGCCTGGGGGCAAAGTGGGTGGTTGCCCCTAGTGTGTGATAGCATGAAAACAAACTTCCCTTTGCATGGTAGAGATCCCCTAAGTTTCATTAATTTATCTCAAACCGTTCAAAAGTTAAGAGGGGGGGGGGGACACTTTTGGACCACCCTGTATATACATACATACATAAAAAAATGTTAAATTCTAGGAATCGATTCAGAATGGTCTGAAACGGATTTCCATGGAGAAAATTTTGAAGCCATTGCAATAGCTAAATTTTTTTTCGAAAAAATCGCTAAAATGAAAATAAAAATGTGTACTGCTGCAACACATGAAGTATAAACAAGTTTTTACCTAAATGAATTTTCAAAACGAGTCATATTAATTCTGTTAACAAGATGTCAAACGCTCAACACAAATAATTAGTCAATGTTTTCTGTAACTCATGTTTATCAATTATAACAAATTTTTTTTTAACTGCATTATATTATGTAATTTGCATTCTGAGATATGAGAACGTCTATCTTGACTGTAAAAAATGAGCTGATTCTTTAACATATTACTCACTGACATTTTTAAAAATAGAAAGAGAAGAGGAAAAATAAAATAAAAATACCAACAAAGGCCAACAGTGTTATCTAAAAGAATAGTCTTATCAGTTAAACATGAGTCAAATCCATCACAATAACATCCTACCACAATAATAATACTATTCTCACGCTAGACTTGATAACAAATCAGCAATTCTTATAGCAGTCATTAAAAATAGATTTTATTTTTTCAAAAAAAAAAGTTAAAAATAATAATAAACAAGTAAGAAAGCAGATTTATAAATTATTTAAAAATTAAAAAAAATATTATAATAGATAGTACAAGTAATTAAATTTAAATCAAATTATAATTAGTATTAACAATGGGAGACAGACAGAGAAAAATAGACTCCAGCGCCAAGACTTGAACCGCGGGCCTCTATATTCCCAGTATAGCGCTCTACCAACTGAGCTACACTGAAGAATAATTTCCTTTGTCAGTAATGTATATAAAAATAAAAAAATAAAAAAAATTATGCATTTAAAGATATATATTTTAAAGTTTAAAATAATAATGAAAGTAGAATTATAAATTATCTAAAATGTGTTGAAAAAATTGTTACCGTGAAACACCAATCAGAGCCGTTTCGAGAAATAAGTTGTTTCACTTTTTTACAGTTTTTGGGGGGAAGCACCCCCAAATTTGGAGCTAAAATTCATTACTTGATTTTGTCTCGGGGATATTTCTGAATATGTATGACAAAGTTTGTCAAAATCAGCCTAGTAGTTTAGGCTCCACGTCTGCACAGACGACAGACATTTTTTTGACTCAGGGATCCAATGAAATCTCAAAATTAAATTTTCGTGCCATCACAATACTTTCTCTTTACATGAGAAGTAAATTTTCACATCAAAATTGGTTACGTTTGGTTCGTGTACCAAACGTAACCACATAGTTGTGAAGATATAGTTTTTCAACTAACACTTTACTTGTGAGTGATTAGTTGTCTGGTATCAATCCAGTATAATATGTATAAAAGGTATCCGAGCTCATTCAAAGGACCCACTTCGTTGTCTATGCCTTCAAAATTCTATTAAATCAAATTTATCTAATTTCATTTTCGGTTTCTAGCTAAATCAGATTAACTGTAATAAATATCTTGGAAATTAAACTTTTTCCTGAGAAAATATACTTCGTCTTCATCTTACACCAATTAAATTCAATTATTAAGTTTTTGGTAGTTTTCATACTACGGAAGTTTAAAGTTTAATTTAAATCAAATTATAATTATTATTAATACTGGGAGACATACAGAGAAAAATAGACCAACACCATTTTATTTAAATTAATTTAATATCAATTTAATCTTAATTTGACACCAGAACACAGATGTAGTATTTATTAAATAAATTATAAAAAATCCAAACATACCAGGTGATGTCACAAAGCGTGTAGGCACCTTCAAACACCAAAGCACCAACTTCAGTCCACCAATGTTTTAAATAAACAAGCACCAACTTTAGCAACTAAAACAACAAATCGTAAATAGATAAATAAATTCATTTTTCTATGAATAATTAATATTAACTAATAGTGATATTTATTAGTAGAAGAATTTCATAAATTAAAAAAAATATATATTCATATAATACATATAAGATCTATCAAGTTTATCATTTTGACTTGTTTATGGTAGGGAAATTATATATCTAATTCTTTAGATCAGTAGTTACATTGAAGGTTTAAACTGGTTTTATAATGAAATGTTGGAAAAGAAAGTAGCTCACTTTAACAACAATACATAAACCAGAATTCAGAATATTGACACAAAAAGTTGTAAAACAAATTATATATACTTTATTTTATTCATTGAAATTCAATTTCAAAAAATATCAATTTTAGATTATTAGTAAAATGTAACAATTTTATATAGTACTAGTGATCCGTCAAACGTTGTTTTGCCGGATCACTACACATAAATTGGTAAGGCGTGAAGTCTCACGTAAAAAGGGTTTCGTTGGTATTGTGAACAAAAAATAGAAAGGGAGGGGAGGGGAGAAAAGTTATTAATTTTTTGACAAAATGGCGTGCAAAATTAAACGTAAACTCTTCAATACCATTTATACGATTTTATGTTTTTTGACAAAATGGCACCGAAAATTAAACACTATCCCTATGTGGTATATATATATTTGTAATCTACTCTTCAATACCTTTCATTTGATACCCCACTCAAAATTTAAAAAAAAATTCGAGTAACATGAAGTATCCGCCATCTTGGATTTCCAGTAAGTCAGATCAAATTGCTAATCTTATTCTTTCTATGGCCCAGCAGACCTCACATTTTGCATATTTTTCTATATTTTTAGTAACAGCGGAAGTACAATTTTAGGGGGGGGGGACACGCAAAAGTTCAATGTTTTTTTGACAATATGGCATCTAAAATTAAACTCTAAGCCCAAGTGGTATATATATTTGTAATCTACTCTTCAATACCTTTTATTTGATACCCCACTCAAAATTTCAAAAAAAAAATTTTTTCCCACGACTTGAATTATCCGCAATTTTGAATTTGAACAGCTGATAATTTTGAGTTCGCTATATTTTTCCTGTGTGCGTGTCAAAACGATCTTTGATACTGGCAATCTTTGATACTTGCAATTAGACCATACTTTAGGCCCTTTTTACGCCCCGCGGTAGAGAGTTGCAGCCACTTCACACATCATACCTCTGTACATTGTACTGCCGAAGCGAGTATGATGTGATCAATAGTGAGCCATATAAATCAGAGCATCACGCCGAGGAATCGAACCCCATCTCATTCCACTCATGATTCTGTGATGGCTGAGCAGACGTGGTTTAACCCACACGGCTACCGCTACCTCTCCAAGAGGTTCCCCTTACTGGGGCATATAGAAGCTATGTAAGTTCTAGTGGGATTGGATTTGAATCTGGTGCCTTCCAGGGGTACCAACCCCCCACTAACCCTAAAAATAAGGCTGAGTTGTCTCGGATCCCCTAAGACAATATTCGAGATTGAATTTCTTGTATCTACGTGCACCAGGAAGCCATCGGATCGTCAATTCATCGTCCTAACACATCTCTGGATGATAAAAGTGATAATAATCGCTTATATCAATACATTTTTAGAGGCAATAACCCTTTGTCTAAAAGTCTAAACACTACAGATTAAAGTTAACATACAACAATAACTGTACTCTTAAAGAGCTTTCCAACGACATGCATCTTAAAGGGCATATACTATTTTAACTTTTGTACCCCGTACCTCTGTGTACCGATTTGGACTATTTCATATTTATACCTTCCTGTGGTTAGTCACTATGACCATGCTGAATTTTGTGCAGATCGGCTGAGCCATTCAGGAGGAGTATGCGTCAGAAAAAATGCAAAGTGTAGTATAAGAGCTTCGCTTCACTCAGCATAAAAATTGATATTATCCATCCAACTAGGCTTTAGTGTAGGGAACGTTTCTTTACCTTAAGCACTTAAAGATCAACTATCACAGACAACTGTGATAAGATAGCTGGTGGAGACTGGAAGGTTGCTAGTATAGTGTTGCCAGGCTCCTTTCTGACAAGTAGTATCACAGAAAAAAATCCTTACCCCAAGGAATTGTGCAGGGGGCAAGTGTTAAAGATAAGGGGACTTCCACTAATCCTTGACAAAATTACTTAAAAAGAAGATAAGTATTAATTCCATCAGTGCTCATGCACAAGAACAGAACTTTATTTTAACTATGAAGGGACCTTTAAAAAGAAAAAGCCTTTCGAATCACACAGACCTATAGATTTATTTGTTACATAGAGTCTACAAAATCATCCTGTCTTTAGGTAAAAGAGTGGAGAATTATTAGATGCTAAAACTTTATCATGATCAAATTTTATTTACCCTCTCTTTTTATTCCATTAAAATGTATCATAAACATTATTATAATAAGTCATCTTAAAAATCTAGGATAGGTCAGTGTAATTAAAGCCATACAAACATCATAATCAGATCCATATCCATATCTTGCTGAAGAACAAGTCTTAACTTTATTAAGTTCTCATAAGATTTTTAGAGATAAATAAAAAATAAAATGCATTGTTTTAAATTAGGATTGTTCAGAAGATGAGAATTGATATTTTTTTAACTTCTAGCTTAATGACAGTGTTTCTTTGAAGATTTTCAAGCCTTAATAATTAATTAAATAATATCTCTTAGGCTGTCAGATAGAAATCACAGACTCAGCAAAAACAAGAACGTCTGCTGCGATTAAAACTAATTACATACGAATAAGACATACTTATCACATGTTTTATGTCATTTTAATCAAATCTGTCGTTGAAATTATTAGTGTTAACTCTTAAAAACACTGTATAATAAAGATTTCATGTTTTTCATTATATAATGTTCATTGTAAACAAGCAAAAAACAAATCTGACCCAATTATTATTCGGAAAACTGGAACAATAAACATTTAGAACTTAAAGGACTTGATAGATATTGAAGTTTACTGCAACGTTAATAATTGATTAAAAAATTACCGTAAAACAGAACGACAGGTCTCGTGACTCAATTTAATCGTTCGCGGAATCACGACAATGAATCACTACTAGAACAACAAAAATCACTGCTATATAAGGCGATACGACCCGACACAAGTCCGACAAGACAATCAAACCGACACAGAAAGCAAAGCACAGGACTCACAAAACATTAGTAAAAATAACACAGACGAATCAACAAATAAATACGCGATAATACCGAAATCAAAAATTGAATCGGAAACGAAAAAATAACAAAAGACAAAACAAAAGCAAGGAGAGGTTACACAGTTCCGATTTCCAAAACAATTGAAGGTTAGAATTCAACAGTTTAGCCACAACGTCCATGTGAAATTTCTCTTCAACATATGATTTCGATTATTTTAATATTTAATGTATTAAAATACGTCGATTTACTCCGATTATCTCGGTTCGATCGCTTTCTTCGTTAAGTCAAATAACTTCTCGTGCGTCGTATACTTTAAAATTGTTCTGTTTAAAGAAAAAGTGGTGGAATCGTGAAGAATTTTAGGGTTGCGGGCCCGGCCTGTGCGAAGGGGAGACCGACGTCTGGCAGGTAGCAAAGATACGGTGAAACCTCTACCAAATCAATATAAATGTCCGTGCTATTAAGACTATGAAGATTAAATTCCCCTGTAAATACGCTTATTTCTTTCTTTTCGACCCGTGATTCGTGTTCAGTGCTATTTCAGTTTTTTTCCCGGAAAATGAAATGGACTACCATTTGTTTAACAGTTTTATTTTCCGTCTTGACGATACAAGGTCTAGACGACCCTTATAAAGTTCTAGGAGTGACGAGGTCGGCCACGATTACTGAAATTCGGAAAGCCTACAAGCAGTTGGCTAAAGAATGGTAATGTTTAATACTTGTATAATACAGTTTATTTGAAAGTTAAACTTTTCGTGTGTGACATGAGGTCTCATTTTCGAGATATAAGTTAAAATCCACCCTACATGTTCTTGCTAAACCTCTATTTTTGACTTTTTGCGTAGTATTTTAGTCCAGTTTGTGTTTAAGATCACATATTAATATTTTTAAAACTACTAAGTTTAAAATTACTCAGTGACTTGAGCTAATCTTACGATTTCATCGAGGCAGTATTGATATCGAAATCCTTTCATGGTAGCCCTTGTTCACTTTACTCACAACTAATTAACTGACAAGTGTTGGCTTTTTTAATGAGCAATTATAGGAACAAAAGATTAATTAATCTTTAGGTACATTTTTTTCTCTCCTAAAATTATGCATTTTTTAGATTTCTTTTATGGTCTTTCTGACTTAAGACGACATATAAGTCACAATTTTAATTTTTAAATTTTTGGTAGTTTTATTACTACGGAAAGATTAAATTTTAAATAATCCAAATTACAATTATCAATAACTACGGGAGGCATACAGAGAAAAATACACTCCCGCACCGGGAATCGAACTACGGGACCTCTGTTTACCGTACAGGTGCTCTTACCATCTGAGCTATACGGGAGGATGATTCTTCTCTGTCGTAACTGATACATATTCCCGAATCCAAGCTTTAAATCTTATCCTACAAATCTAGAGAGCCAAATATTCACGGCAACAGAACTAGACCGAGAATTAACGCTTATAATTGTAAAGTACTCAATTAGTAGTCAGAGGTCCCGTGGTTCGATTCCCGGTGCGGGGATGTATTTTTCTCTGTATGTCTCCCGTAGTTATTGAGTCACAATTTTAGTTTAATTTCCTTATCGAAGCTTACCTTATATAAGCTCAGTGCTTTGAGCTCTAGACAGTCTTAGTTCGAGTTAGTTTCTCTTCTCTACTATTCTAATTTTAGCTTTTCTTTATATTCTTCAACTTCTATCAAACATTATACTACTTCATGTAGGAGAGTCACCATTTAGAAGGTCCTAACCGGTGATTTCCTATTTCAAGTTTGAATGGTCCTTAATAGCAATATATTCTGCACCTCGTAATTTACTTTAAGATGAAATGGCCTAGTCTCTCTGGAGAATAAAAGTGTTAATATCTCTGTCTTTTAAATTGTCGTGACTTAAGATCATAGATTGTTTTCTTTTAAAAATGTATTTATGTTGTTAGTAGGTATCGCAAGCCAATTTATACATATGTATTTTACTCCGATAGAATACGTGCTCCAGGAAATTATAGGCCTACAGTAGTTTTACATTTATAATTATCTTTTAACAGCGTGGTATAATGAGTGGAGAGGCAATAAAAATTTTAGAAAATCGATTTTTGACCTTCTAGAAGTCAAAATCAAGACCTCTTATTAGCTTCCCACCCAGTTTTTCCTCCACTATCGAAATTTAATTCTAATTTCAGGACTACTATAAGATTTGCCATTTTGGAGATGAAATTATTATTATTATTATTATTATTTTAAATTCCGGGGGGCTTTTACACCCGAAGACGCAGGCCACTTAGGTGAGCCCATTGAACCAACCTGAAATCTTCACCCTCGTGTAAAGATTTGGTCATTAACCATGACTCCCCTCCTGGTTGTATTACAACCAGGAGTGTCATCATCATGGTTTCCAGGCCGAAACCTGGGGGCGCCACTCTTTCGAGGAGCTTCCCATTTGTTTAATCAATTGTGGGTGGACATTGAGCGGGGGGCCCGGTCAGGGAATTGAACCCAGAGCTGTGGTCGGAAGCGGTCACCCATCCATCTTCTGACCCTGTTTGAGGCTGCTTAACTTGCCCTATCGCATGGCGCTTAAGAAACTGGAAAGTAAGTTTCTTTAAAATGAAGATTAGAAACATTTGGCTTTAAACTTAAAAAGGGGACCGAATCAATTTAATGTCTAAGTTAGCTTGCCTTGTAATGCCTAGTTTGCTTTTGATTATGGATTATTACTGTTAAATAAATCAATTTTAGGAGTTATACCTTAAAAAGAAAAAAATAATTTTTTAAGTAATTCATATGGACTAATTTTTGGCTCTTTGTAGTTTTGATATAATTCAAAATGAGGATTTGTAAGTGTGCATTGTCAGTGTTTTGAACTATCTTAATTTAAAATAAAATGATAACAGATCAAAGAATTTAGTTTTTTGCAAACGAGTAGATGGGTAGAAGTGTCAAGAGTAAATAATTATTGTACAACTTGCTTTAATCAATAGTGCAGTACTTTAATGAGTAAAAATGTGACAAATGAAGTCATTACGGGTGTTGAGACAGAGTTCAAATCTGACTCTTAAGTAAATATAGTAAAATCAGTCCAAGCTGAAAAACCACGGATCCGGAAAATACTCATTTTCTTCATTTCATGGAAAAACATTGAATCATGCAGGCCCAGACTTATAAATGGGCTGACTGGGCTATAGCCCAAACCAGTTTGAAGTGTGGTTGGAACAATCCTTATGAAACTATGTTACTATGGTGGATGGATGTTAAGGTGCTAATAAATAAAAAATAATGATTCCATTGTTCCTTGAAATGTAGAGACTGAAGATGTCTTTAAGAAGGGCCAAATCGTTTCAAGGAACAACGGAATAATTATTTTTTTATTTATTTACACCTTAACATCCATCCACTATAGTGACAAGTAATATTAAAAAGTTTTTTTCAATCTGGTTTATAATTATGAAATTATCAATTTTTATTACCATTTGGTCCGCTAGGGGCTCTGATATAATTTTATATAAAATTTAGAACTTCTATCTGCCAAATAAGTTTACCTACATAGGTTCCAGCTTTAACAGGTTTTACTAAGTGTAAATAGTAAAAGTTGAAAGCTGGCTTTAACCCACTACCACTAGTTGTTATCTTTAGAGCTGATAACAGTAGACATGTGAAAGTGAATGATTCTGTGTTTGAGTTTAGACAGAAGTTTAAAGGCATTTCACCGTGCCGGAGCCTAGCAAAAAAAGCTTTTTATGTATCTATTATGCATATACCTTTATTTAAAATTTCAGTGAGTTTACTATTGTTTTAATCAATTTACAAAAAATATCTTAAAGACATCCTCAACAATTTTTCACATTGAAAAACATCTCAGTTGATTATATGATTGAAAGAAATCTTTAAGATTCTTCTTATGAATTGAAATTCTTATGATTTTTAGAAGGTGTTGATTAATTGATTAATGTAACGATATAGAAGAGTCTATGGAGTTCATCTTAAAGGAATAACAAAAATTGTCTCTCCAGGTAAATCCAAACTGGTTTATTTAACAAAGCTGATTTCAGCCTTCATAAGGCCATCATCAGTGTCAATTGAGCAAGAAAAGACATGAAAAAATAAGAAATTGATTAATTGAGAGGTGAGCCTATATCATGTCGGAAATCAACATAAGACACGGCTCATGAGACGATCATAAGATCTGGATTAGGTCATCAATTTCTTATTTTTTCATTGTTTCTTTCTCAATCAGCACTGATGATGCCTGATGAAGGCTGAAAACTGCTTTGTTAAATAACCAGTTTGAGTTTACCCGGAGAGACAATTTTTGTTATTCCTTTAATTTATTGATGTTATATTTTAGAAACTGTGCATAAAGGCCCGTTTACACTTTGATTAATGAGAGTACGAGTGTTTAGTAAAACCACTAAATCTGTTTGGAGATCATGTGTTTAGTGTTAGTGTTTAGTAATTTTGCGAGTGAACTGTTAACTGTTTAGTAGACTTGCACTGTTTAGTGGATCTGCGAGTAGGCCTCCCCACTCCAACCTAGNCAAACTTACTTGAATAACTTTTGATCAAACTTACTTGAATAACTTTTGATCAAACTTACTTGAATAACTTTTGATCAAACTTACTTGAATAACTTTTGATCAAACTTACTTGAATAACTTTTGATCAAACTTACTTGAATAACTTTTGATCAAACTTACTTGAATAACTTTTGATCAAACTTACTTGAATAACTTTTGATCAAACTTACTTGAATAACTTTTGATCAAACTTACTTGAATAACTTTTGATCAAACTTACTTGAATAACTTTTGATCAAACTTACTTGAATAACTTTTGATCAAACTTACTTGAATAACTTTTGATCAAACTTACTTGAATAACTTTTGATCAAACTTACTTGAATAACTTTTGATCAAACTTACTTGAATAACTTTTGATCAAACTTACTTGAATAACTTTTGATCAAACTTACTTGAATAACTTTTGATCAAACTTACTTGAATAACTTTTGATCAAACTTACTTGAATAACTTTTGATCAAACTTACTTGAATAACTTTTGATCAAACTTACTTGAATAACTTTTGATCAAACTTACTTGAATAACTTTTGATCAAACTTACTTGAATAACTTTTGATCAAACTTACTTGAATAACTTTTGATCAAACTTACTTGAATAACTTTTGATCAAACTTGCTTGTCAAACTAGTTTGATTGTTTATGGGGGGCCTTAAAGGTGACATTATGTTATGAATTATTCTGAGAAGGTAAACTTTTCTCTAAAAATACCGGCACTTCTTTAGATGGTTACTCCCCTTATTAAGAAAACAAAGGGGAGTAACCATCTAAAGAAGGTATACGGAGTATACTTCTTTAGACTGATACTCCCCTTATAAAAACAACTGTGATATTCCTTTGTCCCAAAGTACATTGGACTAAGCATCCCTTTGGCAATAGTTATTTAGTCAAAGTCATTTACATTCTAAAAAAAACACAGGGGAGTAACCATCTAAAGAAGTACCAAAATACCTTTTGCTTTCAGGCATCCAGACAAGAACAGCGACCCGGAAGCGGAGAGCAAGTTCGTAGCTGTAAATCAAGCTTACGAGCTGCTAAGCGATCCAGAGAGAAGGAAACAGTTTGACTTGTTCGGTCGAATCGATGACTCCCCGAGACCGTCGAAGCAGCCCAACTTCGATACATTCGACGACCTGTTCACATCGTCTGGCTTCCGCTTTCATTTCGCTGACAGGGACATCACTCTCTTCCATAAGCTCTCTATTACTACCAGGTCAGTATTGGTTTTCTGTATTGAGTAGAAAGAGAAAGATGGGGGATTTTGGATCGGTTAATTGTAAAGGTGGAGATACACATGCCTGTAGCTTGAACAAAAACATGTTAAAGGTTGAACAAGAAGTCATGAACACGGGGAGAAACTGAAAGCTTAGCTTCGTTTAAAGTCTGAACTTCCGAGTATTGCCGAAGTCAGTACAGTCGGGTGCTAAGACAATATCCATTTCTAGTTTGTATGACATGCGCAGTTTTGTCAAATCCCTAGTACAACAACAACAAGAAGGTTTCCAATCTGTTAGGTTTCCTGTTTTATTTGTTATTATTTATTATACAGTATGAATTATAGTCACAACTGTCTTAAACGATTTTTGACCGATCCACAAATCCACGGAATGATGCAAATGTAAAGGACGCTACAAATAACGGGGTAGGAACAAACCTAATATGTATTAGTAATTATAGAATATTATTATGAATAATCAATAAATAATAATATAAAGATATATCCTGTGTTTAAATCCAGGGATAGCTTGTTTTGTCATTTCTATTGTAGATGTCAAATAAAAAAGAATGTTTGGCTTAAGGCTCTACCGCCCTTTGAGCCTACAACGATAAAACTCATTGTATTAAAATGGCGCCTGTACTATTTATCATAGGAATATGAAATAGGGCTCAAATTGTGCAGAATTAAAATTAGGAATGAAGCTTGTAATTAGATTTTTTATATCTTGCTTAGAACCAGAGTAATTTGAATTTTACTGTTTTTCCTAACCTCAAAGGGCGGCAGAGCCTTAAGGATTCTTCTTCTTTATTGAGCTGAGCGAAGCAAAGCTCTTATTCTACACTTTGCGTTTTTTCTGATGCATACTCCTCTTGAACGGCTGAACTGATCTGCACAAAATTCGGCACGGTCATAGTGACTAACCACAGGAAGGTATAAATCTGAAATGGTCCAAATTGGTACACAGGAGTACGAGGTACGGGGTACATAAGATTTCTCCTGAACGGCTGAACCGATCCGCATGAAATTTGGCGTGGTTAATGTGACCAACCAAAGGAAGGTATAAATCTGAAATGGTCCAAATTGGTACACAGGGGTAGGATGTACGGGGTACAAAAGTTTCCTCCTGAATGGCTGAATCAATCCACACAAAATTTGGCACGGTTAATGTGACCAACCTCATGAAGGTATAAATCTGAAATGGTCCAAATTGGTTCACAGGGGTACGGGGTACGAAGTACAAAAGTTTTCTCCTGCCTCCTGAACGGCTGAGTCGATGCGCTCAAAATTCAGCATGGTCATAGTGACCATCCACAGGAAGGTATAAATCTGAAATGGTCCAAGTTGGTACACGGGGGTACGGGGTAAAAAAGTTAAAATAGTATATGGCCTTCAAGATGCATGTCGTTGGAAAGCTCTTTAAGAGTACAGTTATCGTTGTATGTTAACTTTTGTCATATTTTCATTTTTGAGGGGTCATTGGTAAAATAGGAATAAAACGAAAAAATAAATAAATATGATCAAAATGCACGCTCAGCTCAATATTGCAAGCATTGCACACCTAGTCATATTTAGACTTGACTAAAGAATATTAGGATTCCTTTTATGGTTTTTATCTGAGGTAGATCATTGGAGAGATAATAATAGGTATGAAAGAGCAGTAGGAAAGTCTGATACAGTCCCCTTGTTGATGGGAGACACCCTTTCTGAAGCAGATCGTTATGCAATATAAATGATTAATATAGCCTACACTGTTTCCTCTACGCTTAACAGTTGAAAACAATTAGAATGGTATTTTAATTTAATTAAAAGAAAGAAGAGAAATTTAAATAGAATTGATTTTTTTTAATTGAAATTCTTATAACTCTGTCACTGTGAGGTTTAATTTTTTAAAGTTTTTCATTGTAACCCCACTCAGTGAGAAACTTTGATTTTTAAAAAGTTCCTTTTTTTTCCAAAATGTGCCTTAAATTTTCGGTACTTCTTTAGATTGTTACTCCCCTATGATTATTTAATATATAATTAATGATAATTAATTAATAATAATAATTAATTATAATAATAAATTAATAAATAATAATAATTCATTAATAAAGTAAATTAATTATATCTAAACGTGAATCTACCCAAAGGTATACATACTCAAGTCCCTCCACCAATTTATGTTTTGAAACACTTTCAGTTCCAATACACAATAATGAAATAAATTTATTATAATTTTTTACTTTTCCTCACTACCTATAGTATATGAAAAGTATTGTTTTATTTTATTTTATTATAAAACAAGTGAAAAGCTCATGTAGGTCAATACATGGTTTTATTGAAGACTTGATATATTGGTAAGGATGTAATAAGGCCAGACCATTTGGTAAAGCTGCCAATTTGAACCACTGAGTTATGAGGCTGTAAATATGTTGATAGATGTTTAATGTATGAATACTGCTTAATAAACATTAAGTGAAATTTAAGGGACTTTTATTATTCTGCTGAAGGAAATTTAAATATAAAATAAGAATAAAACATTTCTTATAAATAACAGCTTTTTTCTTTGTATTACTTTTTTTTCTTTTCGATATTCCTTTTACTTTTAAACATTAATCTGTAGAATAGAACTGTGAGACTTTGATGCATACCCACCGTGTATCAATGGTGAAATGAAGCTCAATTTAATTTTACTCTAGCACATATCTTTTATGTAATCGAGTAGTGTCCCAACAACGACAACGACAACGACTCACCTCTAAATGATTTATAACGTTAAAAATTGATGTGCCATAAGCTGGGATCGAACCCGGGGCTACTGGATGAAAGCCCGATACCAAACCATTTGCGCTATACATATGTAACGAATATCAAGCACAAAACTTCCTATTTAAATGTTTTAATTTTAATTACCTATAACTGCATAAAACTTACTATTTAAACAGTAAATATCTCTTTAAATATATATTTTAATTATAACTAATTATCTCTCAGCTCTTTTTCTAAACCATATTTATTATTCTGCCCGTTACCGCGGGCCTAACGGCTAGTATGATCATATTACATTAGAAATAAAATATCCATGAAAACAGAGGAATGAAAAATATAGTGTTGATTAGATACAATTGATAGTGTTTAGAAAAATTAAAAAACAATAAAGCTAATCACATCATACAAACACAACAGTCCAGGAGAGAGCGTGCAAAAAAGTGTCTGACTAACATCAAGCTAGAATTTTGTGTATAGGTAAATAATTTGGTGCTTTTTAAGAATATGTGGTCGGCTAAGTTGTTGGGTCTACTGACTAATTTAGTTCTCAGGATCATGAAAATCACATTGTCCACCAAAAAGGGTGAGACATGGCCGCTCTCCACCGGTTTGTTTTTTTCAAAAGCCTATTGCCAAGCTATGTCCCTTAGACGAACTTAGCCGACCATATATTCTTAAAAGGCACCAAATTATTTACCTATACACAAAATTCTAGCTTGATGTTAGTCAGACACTTTTTTGCACGCTTTCTCCTGGACTAAACCCTCAATATCCTATATTCTTCAAATACTATATCTTCAATTCTTCAATTCTTGGCAGCGATTAGTTTGGAGGGGTTGCTTTATATTTTAATACGAGTTCCAATCCCTTTAACTCACCATCCACTTGTTTTTATTCTAATTATAATATTGTTAATTACAATATAATTATAATATTGTTAATTACAATATAATTATAATATTGTTCATTCTTCCTGAATAAGTCCTAAGTAATTGTTATGTTAACTTATTGTTATTTTGTTCTGTTTTCAGAGCTTATGAGAACATGCTAGTGCCAAAGAGTTATCGAACACCGTATCTTTTACTTTTCTATTCTGATTGGTGCTTTGCTTGTCTCCAAGTCGAGCCAGTATGGAGGCGAATAATGGAGGAAGTCGAACCGATTGGTAAGCACACTGCGCCATTGCTTGAGGCAATGAAATATTGAGTTTCTTTATCTATTGATAGATCTGTGTCAGCAACCGGTTTCTACTCTAACCATTTAACAAAATTGTAACATCAAAACGAATAGGGTAGGAGGGGGGCAAAGGTAAGGATGGGGTAAATGTCCAGCACTGTTGTAAAAATTGGATAGAAACTACTTTTATCTACGATTGATATATAATATAAACATTGTATCTCTGTTTAGATTCGTAAAAAGTGATTCTTTACACACCTGTATTAATTGCGCATGCGTGTCTCATAGTTTTGAACAATTCCTCTTTTTTTCCACTCTAGTGACGAAAAGAAGAAGAATTCTTCAACTTTACACACGATTAGCGAGTTTGTTTACATTTAACATAACTAATTTGATGTTTATTTAATAAAAGTAACTGTTTGTATC
>KZ652397.1:121891-136058 GCA_001010745.2 Gerris buenoi | reverse complement strand
AAGGAAGGGAGGACATAAGAGACATATAAAGGAAAATGTAAAAGGAATAGGTTTACCTCTCGGTTTACTTCGCTATCTTCGACGATCAACTTGAAGAGATGAAAGAGAAACTTGTAGGTACGGCAATGAAGAGATGTAGTGTAGAGATGAGTTGAAGTTGAAGAACGAGGTAAATCCGAGATATTAGAGTCCGGCACAAGGAACCAAAAAATGTCGCGCTGGTAACGACGTGGAATAATTACACACTTGTACACTTGTATACTTTGTTATTAATAGTGGACTGTATTTAGGATACATAAAGATAATTGGAAGGCGGATTATTTTAAAGTTAATATTGAGAGGTTAGGTTAATCAACATAGCGTGGCGTTGAGTGTCAGGTTGTAGTGCAGAATCGGTACAGACTCGGAGCTGACTTAGGGCAGACTGACTGTTCTACAGTTCTCTGCGTAGACATCGGGTGCCCTCGGAGGTAGGGCGGAGCTACGAAAACGCCCGAAGTGGCGGCCCTAGCGACAATCTTTCAAAACATCTATGAAATCTTAACATTCCGCCTCCCATTGATGGGCATGTACCATCAAATAATTACAATAGAAAAATTTTACTTTACATTAAAAACAAAATACAATAAAATAAAATAAAAGGGAAATAAAGTTAAGAGTTACATTTTACTCATGAAACTAAGAGTCCAAAATTAGTCTTGATAACAAATATATAAAAGAAATAATAAAAATTGAAAAATTAAAAGAATTATCTAAAATTAAAGAACATTAGGTATACAAGTTTAAGAAGGTGAAGAAGCTATCTGATCTTAATCAGGCGAAGGGTCGTCATCATAGGTAATTGGTAGAGGGCACAGCTTCATCAGTGTTCTCGATGTGGTTCTTCCATTTGGTAGTCTAATAGTGGCGACTCGAGTGATATCATCATTGCCTGGGTGAAGTTTCACTATTCTTGCGAGTGACCAGCGAAGTGGTGGTAAGTTGTCATCTTTCAATAGAACAAGGGTACCTGGTTTTACAGATGGACCTCTGACACGCCATTTACTTCTCTGTTGAAGAGAACCAAGGTACTCTCGAGACCACCTTTTCCAATATTGCTGTTGGATGTATTGCATAAGCTCCCATCGCTTAAGCAAGTTAGGATTGGCTTCAGAGAACTTGATATCAGGTACGGCTGAAGCGGATCTACCTATTAGGAAGTGGGAAGGTGTAAGGATAGTATAGTTGGAAAGATCAGAGGATAAAGATGTTAAAGGACGGGAATTTAATTGACATTCAATCTGAGCCAAAACGGTTGCCAACTCTTCAAAGTTAAAATGAGTTAAACCCATGGTCTTACGAAGGTGGTACTTCATTAATTTTACCCCAGACTCCCAAAGACCACCCATTGAGGGTGATTTACTAGGAATGAATCTAAAATCTATTTCATCTACACTCATTTTACTAACTACCTTATCTTGGAAATCATCTTTTTTGAGTAGGGAACCTAATTCCTTTAGAGAAGAGTTTGCTCCGACAAAGTTGCGACCGTTGTCACAGTATAAAGTCAGAACTTTACCTCTACGAGCAACAAATCTACGGAGTGAAGCTATGAATGCATCTGCTGTAAGATCTGATACAGGTTCGAGGTGAATGGCCTTTGTAACCATACACACAAAAATACAAATGTAACATTTTACAATAGGACTTTTCCTTTGTGTAGACTGCTTAATGAAGATAGGGCCAGCAAAGTCCATTCCGGTTTTTAAAAATGGAAAAGTTGGAGTTACTCTATCTGCTGGTAAATTACCCATTAGATAAGAAAACGGCTTAGGTTTAAGTTTAAAACATAAAGTACAATTTCTAAAAATGGCTTTGCATAAATTTTTGCCATTAATAATCCAATACTTAAGGCGAACTCTGTACAATAGACTTTGAGGGCCAGCATGTAAACTACAGATGTGGTAATGTCTGACTATTAAGGTACTTAAATGGTGATTAGAATTTAATATGATAGGATGAGCTTGCTCAAAACTTAAAGTCGAATTCTTGAGACGACCACCTACACGTAGAATTCCAAAATTATCGATAAATGGATCTAGAGATAGCAATCTACTAGATTTTGCAAGGGGCTGATTATTTTCAAGACACTTAATTTCTTCTACAAACATCTCGTGTTGGCAAACTTTAACAATAATGGTCTGAGCCCTTTCAATTTCACTTAAGGTCAAAGGACCATAGATACGGTTATCCTTTTGCAATCTACAATTATTTATGAATCTTAAAACATGGGCAAGTGTTCTGTGAAGTGAAATCCAAGATGATGAAGTTTCGACGCACATAGGTAATTTAGGGGCCGTAGTTGAAATAAAATTCAATGAAATTTGCTTAGCTTCTGGAATTTCAAGGGACTTAGACTCAATAAACGGTTGGTAAGTATAACTTGGATTCTGGAGCCAGGAGGGTCCATGAAGCCAGTATGGGAGTTGCTCTATAAATTCAGATGGAAGGAGACCTCGAGTGATGAGATCTGCTGGGTTTTCTTGTGTGGAAACATGAGACCAAACACAATCGGGGGTTAATTGTTGGATTTCAGATACACGATTACAGACAAAAGTCTTCCACCTAGAAGACTCACCTGCTAACCAGTGCAAAACTATGGTAGAATCTGACCACAATCTAACACAGGAAATATTAACATTGGACAGGGACTCAGTAACTATAGAGTATAAGTTAGCTAGGAGAAGAGCTCCACATAGCTCAAGCCTCGGGAGGGATTGTGACTGAACTGGTGCAACTCTGGATTTTGCAGCTAGAAGATGAACAGAACAACCTTCTGGTGATATGGATTTTAAGTAGATAGCGGCACCGTATGCTTTTTGACTCGAGTCACAAAAGCCGTGGATCTCATTGATGGCAGAGAAGTGCTTACCAACATATCTCGGCATCTCAAAAGCATTTAACAAAATCAAGTCTTTACTAAATTTAATCCAAGATTCTAAGTCTTCAGGAGGCAAGCAGTCATCCCAGTTAATCTTGGACAGCCATAAACTTTGGATTAAAATCTTAGCATAACTAACTACTGGACAAAGAAGACCAAGAGGGTCATAGACTTTAGCTATGTCTGAAACAACGGAACGTTTTGTATGAAGTTCATTATCAGAAAGGTTAACCTTATAATGAAAGGTGTCAGCTTTTGGATTCCAACTAACTCCTAAAGTTTTGATATTGTCACTTGATGCTAAATCTAAAGCATATAAGGGATCAGGATTGACATCTGTTAAGGAAGAGAGAAACTCATTGTTATTTGAGCACCATTTTCTTATTCGCATTCCTCCTCGATCGAGTAAAGTTGAAAGTTCATCATGTAACTTACTTAGCATACTAGGAAGGTCTTGACCAGTGCAGAGATCATCTACATAAAAATCATTGAGGATACACTTAGAGGCTAAGGGAAAATTAGAAGATTCATCAAGAGCTAACTTTTTAAGAGTTTTTATAGCCAAGTATGGAGCCGGGGCGGTTCCATAAGTGACAGTTAATAAACGATAGATTTTTACCCTTTCTTTAGGATGGTTTCTCCAATAGATTAACTGAAATTTGGTGTGTGGATCGTGAACTAATATTTGGCGATACATTTTTTCAATATCTGCAGTAACGGCAAATTGATGAGTGCGGAATCGAAGGATAATATTTAAAGAATTTTGCTGCAAGGAGGGACCTACATCTAATACTTCATTCAACGATATACCAGAAGAAGTAGGTGCTGATCCATTAAAAACAACTCTTATTTTGGAGGTAAGAGCATGTTCTCGCCGGACGGCATGGTGAGGGAAAAAATAATTTGGTTCTTCATGTAGGGTGGAATAATCAGATTCAGGGACCTCTACCATGTGTCCCAACGAAACATATTCGGTTATAAATTCTTTGTATTGACGGAAAAACTCAGGATCTTTTTCAAACTTTTTCTCTAATGAATAAAATTGCTTGAGAGCTAAATTGGATGAATTCCCTAGACAAGATGGATCCCTTTTAAAGGGAAGATGTACAATATATTTTCCAGAGGGGGCTCGACTTACTGTGGAATCATAATATTCGTCAACACTACGTTCTTGTGGAGACATAACCTTAACTTTGGGAACTTGTTCCAGCTCCCAAAACCTGGACAGTAATTGATCTAAATGATATTCAAGACTGGAATTTGGAATACAAGTAGGAACGGATGTAGTAAGAAAATTTACTGACGGTGATTGTGGGGGATATTTTCCAGCAATTACCCAACCGAAAACAGTATTTTGAAAAATAGGAAGAGAATCATTGAGTTTGAATTTTTCAGGAGACAATATTTCGAAAAATAAGGATGAACCAATTATAACATCTATTGCATGAGGATTAAAAAAATCAGGATCGGCAAGAAGGATGTTTGGAGGCAAATTCCAATCTGCATAAGGAACAGGAACTTGTGGCAAATTATCACAGATTTTGGATAAAACAAGAAACTCAACTTGCGCAGAAAAATTACTTATTCTAGATTTGATACGAGTTTTCACCTTGTGATTAACAGTCGAACTCACTTGGGTGATACCGCATATCGGAGTATTCGCAGAAACTAGATTTAAACATAATTTATTAACAAGTGATTCTGAAATAAAATCGCTCTGAGCACCACTGTCTAGCAGCGCTGTAGCAGGGACAAGGTTTCCTGATAAATCAGTTATGAGAATCTGAGCAGTGGCCAGTAAAACCTTACTCACGGTTTGCTGGGACGAAGCATTGAACGACTTGTTTGAATCAGAAGACTCTACATGAAGTAAACTGTGATGCTTGGCTGAACAAACCCTACAAACACCACCATTACTGCATTCAGAAGCCTGGTGTTTTTGAGAAAAACAATTACGACATAATCTCTTTTCATTGACACGGGTCAATCTATCATGGGCTGATAGATTTTTAAATGTCGGACATTGATATAGTTTGTGATATTCAGGGCAAATATAACACTTATATTCTTTTTTAGGTTGAAAGGATGGACCAGAATTAGTTAAACTAGATTTAGGTTTATCTGTAAGTTGGTTTGAATTTAAGTTATGGTTATCTTCCTTAACTGCTGAATAATTGTAATTAACATTTCTGCTATTAGCATAGCCAGAATTATTATCAGATCTTTTATTATCTTTAGGTTGAGTTTTAAAATGAAAATTATCATTTTTTTTGTAAGGATAAGAATTAGGAAATTTAGAGTTATTTTGTTTGGCATCAGTAGGCACAAAAGAAATATTAGAAGAAACTTCTAGGATACTAATCTGTTTCAATAAAAAGGATTCTAAATCATTAAGAGTTAAAACTTTATCTTCCGGACAAGAGGATACGAATTGTTCCCAACGTTTTAGGGTAGAAATATTTAATTTGGACGTTAATAAAGGAATTAAAATAAAATCAGCTGTTTGAGTGCTTTCCCCAATAGCTTCTAGAGCTCTAACATTTTTAAAGAATTCGTTAGTCAAAAATTTTAAATCAGAAAGATTTTCGTTTTTTAATCTTTGTAAATTAAACAAGGTCAGAACATGAGTTTGTGATATTAGACGATTATTATCGTACCTGGATAATAGAAGTTCCCATGCAACTTTATAATTTAAATCTGTAATCGATAAATTGGAGATTAAATCTAAAGCAGGACCTTTCAAACTAGAACGTAAATAATGTAACTTTTGTACATTAGATAAATTTAAATTATCGTGTATTAAACTTTTAAAATTATCTTTAAAGGAAACCCAGTTGTGAAGATCCGAATTAAAAGTGGGTAAATAAATTTGTGGTAAACGAACTGGATGTGTAGTGGTAGATAAGACGGTGTCAATGTGGTGGTGGGTAGAAGTAGGCGAATTAATTGAGTCAGAGGTTTTGGATTTGGTTAAAGATAGTTTACATTTAGATTCTAAGGACCCAATAATAGAAAAGTATTTGTACTCAAAATTAAATAAATCATTTTCTAGTTCTTCTGAATCAACTTCAAAATTGACTTGAATTTCAGAAACGCAATCAGTAAATTGGTTGAGCAAGGGCTTGACAGCCTCTAGCCTGGCAGGAATTTGGTTTTCTTGGTCTTCATTATAATTTAGCAAAAACTGTTCAAATCTATTTAACGAAGATAATATTGTCGATTTAGTACAAAGTAACTGCTTTAAAAGGGATTTTGGCTTTCCCATACTGAATTAAATCTTGCCACAGTAGTAAATATTTCCAATAAAATTAAAGAGGATAAAAAACTTAATAAACTTGGATTGTGAAATAAAAATAAAACTTAGAATATAAAAATATTATAACATACAAGGAAGTAGGAAATCCACGATTCGAAGGATTTGACAATAAAATGTCATAAAATAAAAGCATAAACTTTAAAATAAAGGATTCAACCCCTTTATTTATAAAACAAAAACACGAAATAAAATAAAGAGAAGTTTTAAAATAAAAAAAAACTTAAGAGAAAAAATTATCAGTGAACGGGGTCAAGATAACGAAAGGCGAAAGAATATGCGTTAAAGGTAGAGATAAGAGTTGTGCGATAGTGGTCGTAGAACTCACAGGAGGGAACAGCTGAGTAGGTTGACCTTGGAGGGCGTACGGAGGTAGGTAGGAGTAACTAAGACTAACACACAGGACACGGATAGAAATAGAACTAACACTAGCACACTAATAGAATAGACTGAGTACAAAACTCGCAACGTAACTTAACTACCCTACACAAACACACTAACTCGGGATTGGACTAACATTCCACACTATACAATAACTTTATAATATGGAGGATTTTAATAGGAACTAAATACAATTCTGGCTGGAAATGAGAAATAACTATTCGATAAAAAGGGAAAGGAAGGGAGGACATAAGAGACATATAAAGGAAAATGTAAAAGGAATAGGTTTACCTCTCGGTTTACTTCGCTATCTTCGACGATCAACTTGAAGAGATGAAAGAGAAACTTGTAGGTACGGCAATGAAGAGATGTAGTGTAGAGATGAGTTGAAGTTGAAGAACGAGGTAAATCCGAGATATTAGAGTCCGGCACAAGGAACCAAAAAATGTCGCGCTGGTAACGACGTGGAATAATTACACACTTGTACACTTGTATACTTTGTTATTAATAGTGGACTGTATTTAGGATACATAAAGATAATTGGAAGGCGGATTATTTTAAAGTTAATATTGAGAGGTTAGGTTAATCAACATAGCGTGGAGGTTTTTGTCAGGTTGTAGTGCAGAATCGGTACCAACTCGGAGCTGACTTAGGGCAGACTGACTGTTCTACAGTTCTCTGCGTAGACATCGGGTGCCCTCGGAGGTAGGGCGGAGCTACGAAAACGCCCGAAGTGGCGGCCCTAGCGACAATCTTTCAAAACATCTATGAAATCTTAACATTCCGCCTCCCATTGATGGGCATGTACCATCAAATAATTACAATAGAAAAATTTTACTTCACATTAAAAACAAAATACAATAAAATAAAATAAAAGGGAAATAAATTTAAGAGTTACATATTACTCATGAAACTAAGAGTCCAAAATTAGTCTTGATAACAAATATATAAAAGAAATAATAAAAATTGAAAAATTATAAGAATTATCTAAAATTAAAGAACATTAGGTATAAAAGTTTAAGAAAGTGAAGAAACTATCTGATCTTGATCAGGCGAAGGGTCGTCATCATAGGTAATCGGTAGAGGGCACAGCTTCATCAGTGTCCTCGATGTGGTTCTTCCATTTGACAGTCTAATAGTGGCGACTCGAGTGATATCATCATTGCCTGGGTGAAGTTTCACTATCCTTGCAAGTGACCAGCGAAGTGGTGGTAAATTGTCATCTTTCAATAGAACAAGGGTACCTGGTTTTACAGATGGACCTCTGACACGCCATTTACTTCTCTGTTGAAGAGAACCAAGGTACTCTCGAGACCACCGTTTCCAATATTGCTGTTGGATGTATTGCATAAGCTCCCATCGCTTAAGCAAGTTAGGATTGGCTTCAGAGAACTTGATATCAGGTACGGCTGAAGCGGATCTACCTATTAGGAAGTGGGAAGGTGTAAGGATAGTATAGTTGGAAAGATCAGAGGATAAAGATGTTAAAGGACGGGAATTTAATTGACATTCAATCTGAGCCAAAACGGTTGCCAACTCTTCAAAGTTAAAATGAGTTAAACCCATGGTCTTACGAAGGTGGTACTTCATTAATTTTACCCCAGACTCCCAAAGACCACCCATTGAGGGTGATTTACTAGGAATGAATCTAAAATCTATTTCATCTACACTCATTTTACTAACTACCTTATCTTGGAAATCATCTTTTTTGAGTAGGGAACCTAATTCCTTTAGAGAAGAGTTTGCTCCGACAAAGTTGCGACCGTTGTCACAGTATAAAGTCAGAACTTTACCTCTACGAGCAACAAATCTACGGAGTGAAGCTATGAATGCATCTGCTGTAAGATCTGATACAGGTTCGAGGTGAATGGCCTTTGTAACCATACACACAAAAATACAAATGTAACATTTTACAATAGGACTTTTCCTTTGTGTAGACTGCTTAATGAAGATAGGGCCAGCAAAGTCCATTCCGGTTTTTAAAAATGGAAAAGTTGGAGTTACTCTATCTGCTGGTAAATTACCCATTAGATAAGAAAACGGCTTAGGTTTAAGTTTAAAACATAAAGTACAATTTCTAAAAATGGCTTTGCATAAATTTTTGCCATTAATAATCCAATACTTAAGGCGAACTCTGTACAATAGACTTTGAGGGCCAGCATGTAAACTACAGATGTGGTAATGTCTGACTATTAAGGTACTTAAATGGTGATTAGAATTTAATATGATAGGATGAGCTTGCTCAAAACTTAAAGTCGAATTCTTGAGACGACCACCTACACGTAGAATTCCAAAATTATCGATAAATGGATCTAGAGATAGCAATCTACTAGATTTTGCAAGGGGCTGATTATTTTCAAGACACTTAATTTCTTCTACAAACATCTCGTGTTGGCAAACTTTAACAATAATGGTCTGAGCCCTTTCAATTTCACTTAAGGTCAAAGGACCATAGATACGGTTATCCTTTTGCAATCTACAATTATTTATGAATCTTAAAACATGGGCAAGTGTTCTGTGAAGTGAAATCCAAGATGATGAAGTTTCGACGCACATAGGTAATTTAGGGGCCGTAGTTGAAATAAAATTCAATGAAATTTGCTTAGCTTCTGGAATTTCAAGGGACTTAGACTCAATAAACGGTTGGTAAGTATAACTTGGATTCTGGAGCCAGGAGGGTCCATGAAGCCAGTATGGGAGTTGCTCTATAAATTCAGATGGAAGGAGACCTCGAGTGATGAGATCTGCTGGGTTTTCTTGTGTGGAAACATGAGACCAAACACAATCGGGGGTTAATTGTTGGATTTCAGATACACGATTACAGACAAAAGTCTTCCACCTAGAAGACTCACCTGCTAACCAGTGCAAAACTATGGTAGAATCTGACCACAATCTAACACAGGAAATATTAACATTGGACAGGGACTCAGTAACTATAGAGTATAAGTTAGCTAGGAGAAGAGCTCCACATAGCTCAAGCCTCGGGAGGGATTGTGACTGAACTGGTGCAACTCTGGATTTTGCAGCTAGAAGATGAACAGAACAACCTTCTGGTGATATGGATTTTAAGTAGATAGCGGCACCGTATGCTTTTTGACTCGAGTCACAAAAGCCGTGGATCTCATTGATGGCAGAGAAGTGCTTACCAACATATCTCGGCATCTCAAAAGCATTTAACAAAATCAAGTCTTTACTAAATTTAATCCAAGATTCTAAGTCTTCAGGAGGCAAGCAGTCATCCCAGTTAATCTTGGACAGCCATAAACTTTGGATTAAAATCTTAGCATAACTAACTACTGGACAAAGAAGACCAAGAGGGTCATAGACTTTAGCTATGTCTGAAACAACGGAACGTTTTGTATGAAGTTCATTATCAGAAAGGTTAACCTTATAATGAAAGGTGTCAGCTTTTGGATTCCAACTAACTCCTAAAGTTTTGATATTGTCACTTGATGCTAAATCTAAAGCATATAAGGGATCAGGATTGACATCTGTTAAGGAAGAGAGAAACTCATTGTTATTTGAGCACCATTTTCTTATTCGCATTCCTCCTCGATCGAGTAAAGTTGAAAGTTCATCATGTAACTTACTTAGCATACTAGGAAGGTCTTGACCAGTGCAGAGATCATCTACATAAAAATCATTGAGGATACACTTAGAGGCTAAGGGAAAATTAGAAGATTCATCAAGAGCTAACTTTTTAAGAGTTTTTATAGCCAAGTATGGAGCCGGGGCGGTTCCATAAGTGACAGTTAATAAACGATAGATTTTTACCCTTTCTTTAGGATGGTTTCTCCAATAGATTAACTGAAATTTGGTGTGTGGATCGTGAACTAATATTTGGCGATACATTTTTTCAATATCTGCAGTAACGGCAAATTGATGAGTGCGGAATCGAAGGATAATATTTAAAGAATTTTGCTGCAAGGAGGGACCTACATCTAATACTTCATTCAACGATATACCAGAAGAAGTAGGTGCTGATCCATTAAAAACAACTCTTATTTTGGAGGTAAGAGCATGTTCTCGCCGGACGGCATGGTGAGGGAAAAAATAATTTGGTTCTTCATGTAGGGTGGAATAATCAGATTCAGGGACCTCTACCATGTGTCCCAACGAAACATATTCGGTTATAAATTCTTTGTATTGACGGAAAAACTCAGGATCTTTTTCAAACTTTTTCTCTAATGAATAAAATTGCTTGAGAGCTAAATTGGATGAATTCCCTAGACAAGATGGATCCCTTTTAAAGGGAAGATGTACAATATATTTTCCAGAGGGGGCTCGACTTACTGTGGAATCATAATATTCGTCAACACTACGTTCTTGTGGAGACATAACCTTAACTTTGGGAACTTGTTCCAGCTCCCAAAACCTGGACAGTAATTGATCTAAATGATATTCAAGACTGGAATTTGGAATACAAGTAGGAACGGATGTAGTAAGAAAATTTACTGACGGTGATTGTGGGGGATATTTTCCAGCAATTACCCAACCGAAAACAGTATTTTGAAAAATAGGAAGAGAATCATTGAGTTTGAATTTTTCAGGAGACAATATTTCGAAAAATAAGGATGAACCAATTATAACATCTATTGCATGAGGATTAAAAAAATCAGGATCGGCAAGAAGGATGTTTGGAGGCAAATTCCAATCTGCATAAGGAACAGGAACTTGTGGCAAATTATCACAGATTTTGGATAAAACAAGAAACTCAACTTGCGCAGAAAAATTACTTATTCTAGATTTGATACGAGTTTTCACCTTGTGATTAACAGTCGAACTCACTTGGGTGATACCGCATATCGGAGTATTCGCAGAAACTAGATTTAAACATAATTTATTAACAAGTGATTCTGAAATAAAATCGCTCTGAGCACCACTGTCTAGCAGCGCTGTAGCAGGGACAAGGTTTCCTGATAAATCAGTTATGAGAATCTGAGCAGTGGCCAGTAAAACCTTACTCACGGTTTGCTGGGACGAAGCATTGAACGACTTGTTTGAATCAGAAGACTCTACATGAAGTAAACTGTGATGCTTGGCTGAACAAACACTACAAACACCACCATTACTGCATTCAGAAGCCTGGAGTTTTTGAGAAAAACAATTACGACATAATCTCTTTTCATTGACACGGGTCAATCTATCATGGGCTGATAGATTTTTAAATGTCGGACATTGATATAGTTTGTGATATTCAGGGCAAATATAACCCTTATATTCTCTTTTAGTTTGAAAGGATAGACCAGAATTAGTTAAACTAGATTTAGGTTTATCAGTAAGTTGGTTTAAATTTAAGTTATGGTTATCTTCCTTAACTGCTGAATAATTGTAATTAACATTTCTGCTATTAGCATAGCCAGAATTATTATCAGATCTTTTATTATCTTTAGGTTGAGTTTTAAAATGAAAATTATCATTTTTTTTGTAAGGATAAGAATTAGGAAATTTAGAGTTATTTTGTTTGGCATCAGTAGGCACAAACGAAATATTAGAAGAAACTTCTAGGATACTAATCTGTTGCAATAAAAAGGATTCTAAATCATTAAGAGTTAAAATTTTATCTTTCGGATAAGAGGATACGAATGGTTCCCAACGTTTTAGAGTAGAACTATTTAATTTGGACGTTAATAAAGGAATTAAAATAAAATCAGCTGTTTGAGTGCTTTCCCCAATAGCTTCTAGAGCTCTAACATTTTTAAAGAATTCGTTAGTCAAAAATTTTAAATCAGAAAGATTTTCGTTTTTTAATCTTTGTAAATTAAACAAGGTCAGAACATGAGTTTGTGATATTAGACGATTATTATCGTACCTGGATAATAGAAGTTCCCATGCAACTTTATAATTTAAATCATCGTTACAGCTTTCTACTTCATATTTTTTACTTATAAGCTCATCATTTATTTCTGTAAATTCAGTTTTAATTTTTTTAACTTCTTCTATTCTATACTTTAATTGAAAGAACTGATCATCAGTATAATTTTGAATAAAACTTTCTGTATTATTTAACGACTTTAAAATGCGATCTTTTTTCGCGACCAATTGCATTGTATGTTTTTTGGCACACATAATGGCTAGATCGGAAATGTAACTTAGGAATGGAATTAAGGAAATAAGTGGAAAGAAATAATAGGCTCACCTTGTTTTCGTAGTCTGTACCTGATACCAAGAAATCAAATGCGGCTGATGCAACTCAACGACACTGGAACACACTGGAACGACACTGGAACACTTCTTTAATGACGTAGTTGTACTGTTTATTTAACGACGTACTGGACATAATTTAACGACGGAACATGTTAACTGGAACATTTTAACGACGGAACATGTTAACTGGAACATTTTAACGACGGAACATATTAACTGGAACATTATAACGACTGGAAAACATTAACTGGAACACGAACGGAACATATAACGACTGGAAAACTGCACATGAAAGCGGAATATAGTCCGGCCAAGAGGAACAAAAATGTCGCGCTGGTAACGACGTGGAATAATTACACACTTGTACACTTTGTTATTAATAGTGGACTGTATTTAGGATACATAAAGATAATTGGAAGGCGGATTATTTTAAAGTTAATATTGAGAGGTTAGGTTAATCAACATAGCGTGGCGTTGAGTGTCAGGTTGTAGTGCAGAATCGGTACAGACTCGGAGCTGACTTAGGGCAGACTGACTGTTCTACCGTTCTCTGCGTAGACATCGGGTGCCCTCGGAGGTAGAGCGGAGCTACGAAAACGCCCGAAGTGGCAGCCCTAGCGACAATCTTTCAAAACATCTATGAAATCTTAACAGCCCCCTTAAAATCTCCAAATACAATATATATAGGACCTAACTACCTTTCGAGGCCCCCTGGGGGGCAGCGGCCCCCCGGTTAAGAACCGCTAGTGTAGAAATAGACACTTGTGTAGGGGGCTTTTAATACATCAACAGCCCTTGAATAATATAAGTTTAATTACACAGAAACTGTTGACAAAACATCAATATAATGAACTGAACACTTATTATAAATGATCTCTTTCTACTCTACGGTTGGACTCTCTCGCCTCACGACACTACAATAAAACTGTACTACTACTCTCACACTCACCAGACTCTTACGAACAGTGTTGCCACACTTGTTTTACCTTCAAATGTAGTTACCCTTCAATAGATTACTATATTTTTATGATTGGATAAAATGGAATGATTGGATAAAGATCTGCGCATTGAATGTGGCAAAGATCCACACACCGATTGGGGTAAACGTCCTAATGTGGACTTTTTTCCCCCAAAATAACTTTAATCTAAAGATTAATTTATTTTAGTTACTTTTCGTAAAAGAATTAGTTTATAATTTTCAGAGTGTACAAGAAAAAGAGAGATTGTTTGTGCCCTTTAACCAAGCAGATCCTGGATGAAGCGAATGATTAATTAAAAGGGGTTTCTCAAATCAGGATTTTTTAAATTCTATACTTTATATTGTATCTAACATGTTGTTTTTTTTTTTTTTTTTTTTTTTTTTTTTTTTTTTTTTTTTTTTTTTTTTTTTTTTTTTTTTTTTTTTT
>KZ652397.1:99755-113482 GCA_001010745.2 Gerris buenoi | reverse complement strand
TTATTCCTTCATCTAGAATCTAGGCTGTCCAGGAATTACATTTGGTTTGGACACAATCACACTCTCCCCCCTGAGTCTTTGTTTAATGCCGATCAAACGTCACGCGAGAGTTTCTAATTTTTTCCCTGAAGAATGTTCCTTCCACTAGGTTCCTTTGCAATTCGGAATTAATAAAAAAAACATTTGATTAACGCTTCCTCTAATTGCATTGAAGTGTGAACTGTTGTTATTTTTTTCTGAGTAGAGTAAAACAATAGATATAGCCAGTAAATAAGCAAAATCTTGGAAATTTCCTCCTCCATTCATATGTTTTATCGGAATTATTCTCCGAATTATACGAGTTATAAGACGTTTATGTTCACCTTGAAAGGGAAATAAATACGTTATACTGAGGGGACCGAAATACATTGGCTTTATACCAATTATCGGGATTTTTTCAAGGGACTGGCAATAATATACCATTTATCGGGATATATGATATAACGGGATATGAAGTACCGGGATTCTACTGTATATATTTTTTTTTAAATCTATTAATTTAAACCAGGTACCAAAGGCAACAAAACTTTGATTGTGATTATTCTGAACCAAAATACGTTTTAGGCATTAGGGAACAATGTTACTACAGTACAACCTCGCTTACACGACAACCTCAATTACAAGTGCAATTTTCATTTTCAAATCCCCTTGAGATTGCCATAACACATAATGTTAAATTAACCTCTATAACACGACTATTATTATCCAAACAACCTCAATAACATGGATTTTTCCCTATTCACAATGTAGCTCAGAACCGCTATAACGTCTTTTTGAGAAGTCAACCTCTATAACGCGACTCTATACAGGAATGTGTCAACCTTGAACAAGTCTAGACTAGAAAACCCCGCCCATTAACCTCCATAGCAGGACTGATAGCCGAAATAACCTTGATAACACGACCCTCAACAAAAAGAGCACCTCGATAACAAGACTGTTTCCCTTATCCCCTTGAGACACTTCTTATCTAGACTCTTCTGTATTTAGGATGATATAACTTAGGATGATAGTTAGTTAGTAGTTAGTTAGTAGCTCGCAGATGGTGCCCCATATTAATTTCACCTTCTGTATCTCTCCCATCTCAACCTAATCTTTTATTTATATTATGAAATCTACTTCAGTATACTTTATTTTATACTCAAGTGACCATTAATTAGTCCAATGAAAAGTTACACTAATTAGCAGACACTTTTTTTTTATTGATTAAGGATATAGATAATAAATGGTTAAATAGAATAATTATTTATATTTGGTGGATATTTAAATTATGTTTATGGAACTCCTTTTAATTTTGAAAAATTAAATTTTTTAGGACGTATGACACAAACATGAATTGGTACAAGAGCAAACCAAAATAAATATTTGTACTCAGGATGTCTCTTTACTTTAAAACTCCTTTACTTTAACACCACACACGACAGATTTCAGCTTAAAAAGAATTTTTCATTACCCTAAACTCCAAACATGCGTTTTTTTAGGATCATTATTTGGGGCTCCCCTTTATTTATTCTGTACTTTTGTTATAACTGCAAATTTTTGTATTGAGTACTTTCAGAGACACTCGTGCATTAACACAAGAAATTATAAGGGCCCTGGGTTTTAACAGCTTTACAAGCTATAAAATCTAGTTTTTTAAATTTATTCTCCCTTTTGCTCTGACATTTTTTTTTTTTTTTTGTAATTAATTTAAAATTATCCTTATCAAAAGCTACTTATACAAAAGTTTCTTAAAAGTTGTTAAAATTATCCTTATCAAAAGTTACATATAAGTTGGAGCAATGGGTTTCGAATTTTAGGAATAATGTAATCTTCCATAGTCTAGGAAGACCTAAAATTATATTCTCTCTTTGATTTGATTAAATGCTGAAGCTAACAAACATTTTGTTTCAGAGTCTACTAGACGCTCTGTGTCCTATAGGAGTAAGAAGACGGCTGTGTGTGGTTCTGGTGTGTCAGGACACAGCCGCTCATGACCCACACAGACAAGCAATGAGGCGCTTCGCTGCTGAATCTTCTTACTCTAAGGAAAGAGTTCGCTTCATGTATATATTTGAAGAGCGACAGCCCCAGTTCATTTCCGCTCTCTCAGGTAATTTATTTTCTTCCCCTCTAGATAATTGAATGGTACTACTAGGTGCTGCAGTATTTTGAAAGCAATTTATTCATAGCATGTAAAGCCATTTAACTGAAATTGGCGTGGCTCAAGTTAGCCTACTCTTAACTTTCCTCAAATCAAATTTAAATATCAACTTACAAATAAATGTCTCCTTTATAGACTAAAGTGTACCAATGTGTACTACAGTCCCAAACGAGAGTTCGTCCGTTGACAGCGCGGGAAAAACTAGCAAATGGGGTGGGAGTCAATTAGAGCTGGAGATTTTCCCGGACAAAAGGTTGGGCCAACTCGGCAAATATAAGTGTTTTTTCCCTCAGAGAGGTTGGCCAATCTGTAAGTCACTCGGTTTCCCGCACTGTCAACACACTAACTCTTGTTTGGCACACACTGTAATACTATCATATCATTTGTAATACTAATACAGTAGAATCCCAATATATCGTATCTTCAAGGGGTCGAAGAAAAAATACGATGTATCTAGTAGTTCAATAAATCGGGATTATGAAATATTGATGGTAAAAAAAGAAAAATTAATGTAATAATTAAGACTTGTATTTATTTTGCACATAAAAATACACTGTGTATGATCATAAAAAAATTAATTATGTACATTTTTACCATGTCAGGAATTACATTTGGTTTGGACACAATCACACTCTCCCCCCTTAGTCTTTGTTTAATGCCGATCAAACGTCACGCGAGAGTTTCTAATTTTTTCCCTGAAGAATGTTCCTTCCACTAGGTTCCTTTGCAATTCGGAATTAATAAAAAAAACATTTGATTAACGCTTCCTCTAATTGCATTGAAGTGTGAACTGTTGTTATTTTTTTCTGAGTAGAGTAAAACAATAGATATAGCCAGTAAATAAGCAAAATCTTGGAAATTTCCTCCTCCATTCATATGTTTTATCGGAATTATTCTCCGAATTATACGAGTTATAAGACGTTTATGTTCACCTTGAAAGGGAAATAAATACGTTATACTGAGGGGACCGAAATACATTGGTTTTATACCAATTATCGGGATTTTTTCAAGGGACTGGCAATAATATACGATTTATCGGGATATATGATATAACGGGATATGAAGTACCGGGATTCTACTGTATATATTTTTTTTTAAATCTATTAATTTAAACCAGGTACCAAAGGCAACAAAACTTTGATTGTGATTATTCTGAACCAAAATACGTTTTAGGCATTAGGGAACAATGTTACTACAGTACAACCTCGCTTACACGACAACCTCAATTACAAGTGCAATTTTCATTTTCAAATCCCCTTGAGATTGCCATAACACATAATGTTAAATTAACCTCTATAACACGACTATTATTATCCAAACAACCTCAATAACATGGATTTTTCCCTATTCACAATGTAGCTCAGAACCGCTATAACGTCTTTTTGAGAAGTCAACCTCTATAACGCGACTCTATACAGGAATGTGTCAACCTTGAACAAGTCTAGACTAGAAAACCCCGCCCATTAACCTCCATAGCAGGACTGATAGCCGAAATAACCTTGATAACACGACCCTCAACAAAAAGAGCACCTCGATAACAAGACTGTTTCCCTTATCCCCTTGAGACACTTCTTATCTAGACTCTTCTGTATTTAGGATGATATAACTTAGGATGATAGTTAGTTAGTAGTTAGTTAGTAGCTCGCAGATGGTGCCCCATATTAATTTCACCTTCTGTATCTCTCCCATCTCAACCTAATCTTTTATTTATATTATGAAATCTACTTCAGTATACTTTATTTTATACTCAAGTGACCATTAATTAGTCCAATGAAAAGTTACACTAATTAGCAGACACTTTTTTTTTATTGATTAAGGATATAGATAATAAATGGTTAAATAGAATAATTATTTATATTTGGTGGATATTTAAATTATGTTTATGGAACTCCTTTTAATTTTGAAAAATTAAATTTTTTAGGACGTATGACACAAACATGAATTGGTACAAGAGCAAACCAAAATAAATATTTGTACTCAGGATGTCTCTTTACTTTAAAACTCCTTTACTTTAACACCACACACGACAGATTTCAGCTTAAAAAGAATTTTTCATTACCCTAAACTCCAAACATGCGTTTTTTTAGGATCATTATTTGGGGCTCCCCTTTATTTATTCTGTACTTTTGTTATAACTGCAAATTTTTGTATTGAGTACTTTCAGAGACACTCGTGCATTAACACAAGAAATTATAAGGGCCCTGGGTTTTAACAGCTTTACAAGCTATAAAATCTAGTTTTTTAAATTTATTCTCCCTTTTGCTCTGACATTTTTTTTTTTTTTTTGTAATTAATTTAAAATTATCCTTATCAAAAGCTACTTATACAAAAGTTTCTTAAAAGTTGTTAAAATTATCCTTATCAAAAGTTACATATAAGTTGGAGCAATGGGTTTCGAATTTTAGGAATAATGTAATCTTCCATAGTCTAGGAAGACCTAAAATTATATTCTCTCTTTGATTTGATTAAATGCTGAAGCTAACAAACATTTTGTTTCAGAGTCTACTAGACGCTCTGTGTCCAACAATGAGACACGCATGCGCAATTAATACAGGTGTGTAAAGAATGACTTTCTACGAATCTAAACAGAGATGTAATGTTTATATTACGTATCAATCGTAAATAAAGATTATAACTTGCTGGTGAGTAATACTCCCGGTTCCGAGTCTTAATTGTGTGGAGTGTATTAACTTGTTATTAGCAAGTTTTAAGAATCCTTGAGTTCCTGAATATATTATGTCCATCCACCTAAAATGCATTTTTATTTCGTAAAATCTTATGTCTCTTGTAAAAGATGTAAAAGATTATGTCTCTTTCAAATAAGCATTTTTACTCTTTGGTGTTTTTATTATTATTGTTAAACTGTTAAAGAATAAGACTTGTATATTGACTTGTAGGTTCATTGTGGGTAACCCAACACTGAGGAGTAGATACGGGCTGAGAGGAGAACAAGACGCCATGTTGCTATTTAACGAGCTGGTAGAGAGACCCGTTGCCTCTCTGTCGATGGCTGATATCCCAGTACAAACTATGCACGATGTCATCTATAATAACTACTACCTCATACTCCCACGACTTTCCTCCCAGGTATCCACATTAACAATTATTACAGTTTTTGTCAATGCATAACAATATAGCATGGCTACTATTAGTAATTTAAGTATTTTGCTTTAAACCCAACTTTGCATATTTCTGTGAAGCCTTTCTTATTAAAGTTAATTACTTGATTTAAATTAATGTAAATTTACTGCATATTTTATAATACAGTAGAATCCCGATATATCGTATCTTCAAGGGGTCGAAGAAAAAATATGATATATCAAGTAGTTCACTAAATCGGGATTATGAAATATTGATGGTAAAAAAAAGAAAAATGATTGTAATAATTAAGACTTGTATTTATTTTGCACATAAAAATACACTGTGTATGATCATAAAAAAATTAATTATGTACATTTTTACCATGTTATTTTTGTAATTCTGTTATATTTTTTTATTTTTTATAGTTATTGTTATAATAATTGTTATAAGACAGGTTAATGTAGTTATGAGTTGTTGAGAAATAGTGACGAACCTAACAAAATGTTAGGTAATAGTTTTTCAGTTCATAAATTATGAAATTTTTTTTTATACATTTTCAATCTAAGGCCTGAAGATGACCGTGATGGTCGAAATATAGCCGTATGTGAAATGTAGTTTATTTCAATTATTATCGACCCTAAACGACCGATACCACAAGAAAGTATTAATTATGTACTTGGTTTACAAAAGAATTATAATTTTTTTTTTTTTTTTAATTAAACCATTTGTTCGAGTGTTATCCATAGCATTTTATCAGAATAGAACAGGAGGTAAACAATCAAATCTTGGAAAAGGGTCCTCTCCTTTCATATAGTTTAACCGTGATTTTTCTCAGAATTATAAGAGTTATTCCTTCATCTAAAATCTAGGAATTACATTTGGTTTGGACACAATCACACTCTCCCCTCTGAGTCTTTGTTTAATGCCGATCAAACGTCTCGCGAGAGTTCTAATTTTTTTCCCTAAGAATAGGTTTTTGTTCCCTCCAATAGGTTCCTTTGCAATTCGGAATTAATAAAAAAAATAACACTTAATTAATACTTCCTCTAATTGTAGTGAAGTGTGAACTGTTGTTATTTTTTTCTGAGTAGAGTAAAACAACAGATAAAGCCAGTAAATAAGCAAAATCTTGGAAATTTCCCCCTCCATTCATACGTTTTATCGGGATTATTCTCCGAATTATACGAGTTATAAGACGTTTATGTTCACCTCGAAAGGGAAAAAAATACGTTATACTGAGGGGACCGAAATACATTGGTTTTATACCAATTATCGGGATTTTTTCAAGGGACTGGCAATAATATACGATTTATCGGGATATATGATATAACGGGATATGAAATACCGGGATTCTACTGTACAATTTAATTTGATTGACAATTAGAAATAATAATAATTTGAATAAAAAAAAAAAAAAAATTAATAAATATGAGGTTCAAACTTAGTTTTATTTATTACAAATTTTCGGATTGTTGTCGAAGGAATAAATAATGTATGAAATATAAGTGAAATGGCTGGACCACTCTTCACTCCCTTGTATCTAATTCAATACCCAGAGAAGAAAAATATGTTTTATAGTAATGATAAAATTGAATAGATGTGTAAAGTAACTTATTCCTGTCATAAATACTTTAGTTAAGGTGAAAACACACGGTATAGAAAACTAGCGTATAGTTTTTACTATAGGTGTAGTAAAAGAGCATTCATGCCCACATGAGCTCAAGTTTTAGTCAGCTATACGTATAGTTTACTATCCTATAGTTGTATTATACGCTATACATACAGAAATATTACTATACAGAGGGGCCCTACGAGAAGGAATCAAAACTATACTTGTTGCTGTATAGTTTTTATTCCTTCTCGTGTGGCCCCTCTGTAAAGTAATATTTCTGTATGTATAGCGTATAATACAACTATAGGATAGTAAACTATACGAATAGCCAACTAAAACTAGAACTCATGACTGCATAAATGCTAGTTTACTATAGCTATAGTAAAAACTATACGCTAGTTTTTTTGATGTTGATTGTAATGTACTATTGTTGACTTGTTATCTAGAAGGTGGGAAGGAGATGGACGGAGTTCAGATCGCTATCCTGGCACGGAGAGATTCGAGTCATATCAAGTACGAGTGGTTGTCAGATCCTGCAGATCAGAAAGATGAAGCCTCGTCTGTCTGGCTCACCTACAACTCTACCAAGCATTTCCTTGAAACTTCCATCGACCGACTCTTACACCCTAATACGGTATCTATGATAATAATAATAATAATAATAATAATAATAATAATAATACGTGGTGTGAAACCTTGAAGAAACTTGGGCCGGCAACACAGTTTTATAAAACTTAACACGGTTTTGTTATGGATGTTACGGAACTAGTGTGTTGCTCCATCAGCTGTATATATATTATATATACAGTAGTCGCCGCTTAATGTGATCACTTAATGTGACCAAGGCCTAGTGATCAGATTAACCGACTGATAATAATAAGCAAAATCTCATTGCTTAAGCTTTTATTATGTTTTTATTGGATCAAAATATAAATATAAATAGATAACGCTGGAAAATTCCGATATTCCCGCTAATAGCCATAGCCGCTGAAGCGGATGGGGAAAAAAATAAAAAATAAAAATAATAATGAGCAATAGGCACTACTGGAGGGAGTGATACTAAAAAAAAAAATAAATAAATAAAAATAAGAAAAAACTGTTTATTACGTACACATAAAACACATGCGGTTTAAACATTAGAAAATAAACAAATTATTGAAATGACACTAAACATATTTTACATTTCTTTCCTTTCATTCTCCCTACATTCTTATCTCAGAAACCATTCTTTTAGGGCACGCTCAACATCTTCTTCTTGTCCGTTTTCTTTTGCGAATTTGGTTCTCATTCTTTAAAGAGACAATCCCGATATTATCCTACCCTTGTTTTAGAAGTTTATTCAACAATGGCTGAGAAATTTTCCAATTTAATTGCGGCTTTTCACTGGCTCATCTCAGTCGAAAGACGATCTTACAATCTTAAAATGTCTGACTTCTCCTACGAGCTGAGATCACGATGTTTTGAAGCACTCCTTTTATAACAAAACTAATCGACTTCGAACTTGTATAAATGTAATGTTAATTTGACTAAAGAGTTCTCAGAAACGATTGAAAGACAGAAACAAATGATCTCTGTATACGTGAAATTTCGTAAAAATAGGGGGAGAAATGAATGTTTAGATGTGCTATGTCTGTGTATAGTAATATAGAGGAAGGGAAAGGTGGCGTGAGGTATACTTTCTGNTACTTAGGTTATTGTTTGTCTTATTGTAGGCACTGATGATGGCCGAGAGGCCGAAAGCTAGTTCTGAATGTGAAATAAACATATGATTAGTGGAGAGGCTTTCATTTCTATTATTCTATTAATATCAACTCCACTTGCGCTCTTAATCTTCACACCTTTCTAGACACTTGATAAATGTGTTGTCCACTTTTCCTAGGTGGCCAAGGACTAGCCACACATAAATGAGACTTAACATTTCATCATTCAATCTCAAATTGAATGCTTGTGTGTGAAGTCAGAACATATTAGCTGGCCATACACGAGCGGATTTTTTGACGGACCTGGTCCGCGGACCCGGTCCGCGGATCTCAGGTCTGCCGTTCCCCCACTAACGTGCAAACCCTGTCCGTCGGATCTAATCCTTCAACTCGGTCCGCGGACACGGTTCGCTCATGTGTGGGGCAAATCCGCGGATTTTTCCTTTTTGGTCTGCGGACCCAGGTCTGTCCAGCATGCGATCGACAGACTTGGACAACGGACGACGGATCTCAGTACTTGCAACTTTTAAGTTTTTGTACAAAATAAAAAAGAAACCATATATAACGGCTCTGTCTGTCTGTCTGTCTTGTTTTTCTGTCTGTCTGTCTGTCCATTGGCTTATATCAACTCATAAACTACTATAGCTAGAAACATAAATTTTGGCACAAAGGTACATCTCGGTATTTTAGAAAACTGGACAAATTTTGGAGTTATTACACGTAATATTTTTAAGATGGCGGCCCTGCCAATATGGAGGGTGACCAAAAAAATTTTTTTAGCTACCATTGCATGTTATACATCAAATTAAAGGTCTTGAAGTGTAGAAAAAGAATATGCAACTAATAAANTCTCTTTGATTTGATTAAATGCTGAAGCTAACAAACATTTTGTTTCAGAGTCTACTAGACGCTCTGTGTCCTATAGGAGTAAGAAGACGGCTGTGTGTGGTTCTGGTGTGTCAGGACACAGCCGCTCATGACCCACACAGACAAGCAATGAGGCGCTTCGCTGCTGAATCTTCTTACTCTAAGGAAAGAGTTCGCTTCATGTATATATTTGAAGAGCGACAGCCCCAGTTCATTTCCGCTCTCTCAGGTAATTTATTTTCTTCCCCTCTAGATAATTGAATGGTACTACTAGGTGCTGCAGTATTTTGAAAGCAATTTATTCATAGCATGTAAAGCCATTTAACTGAAATTGGCGTGGCTCAAGTTAGCCTACTCTTAACTTTCCTCAAATCAAATTTAAATATCAACTTACAAATAAATGTCTCCTTTATAGACTAAAGTGTACCAATGTGTACTACAGTCCCAAACGAGAGTTCGTCCGTTGACAGCGCGGGAAAAACTAGCAAATGGGGTGGGAGTCAATTAGAGCTGGAGATTTTCCCGGACAAAAGGTTGGGCCAACTCGGCAAATATAAGTGTTTTTTCCCTCAGAGAGGTTGGCCAATCTGTAAGTCACTCGGTTTCCCGCACTGTCAACACACTAACTCTTGTTTGGCACACACTGTAATACTATCATATCATTTGTAATACTAATACAGTAGAATCCCAATATATCGTATCTTCAAGGGGTCGAAGAAAAAATACGATGTATCTAGTAGTTCAATAAATCGGGATTATGAAATATTGATGGTAAAAAAAGAAAAATTAATGTAATAATTAAGACTTGTATTTATTTTGCACATAAAAATACACTGTGTANTGAAACGATAGTTGGGTGAGGAATATAGAAACGATAAGGAGCAAAATCCGCCGACAAGGTCCTGTTGTTTGTTTCTCCACTAACGCACATACCGGGTCCGCGGATTTCCCAAATCCGTTGGAAAAGTCCGTGGTCCGTTGTAAAAATCCGCTCGTGTGTGGCCAGCTATTCACTTTTTCTATACTAAAATGGCCGTAAAATTAAGACAAGAAGAGCTAATCCCAAAAATCTGGATCTCAAATCCACATTTGAATCCCTGATGGCTTTAAAATTAATAAAATGAGGTTCTTATGACTTTAAAAAAAAAAAAAAAAAAAAAAAAAAAATTATGTATGTAGGTGGATGAAGAAGTGTCTCACTGTCTTATTCTAATTTACAAATAATTTGAGTATAACTTAATGTTCCTGCATAATTAATCTATTTGAAGATATTTGTGTATTCTTATTATGGCGAAGGTAAGGCCCGTTTACACTTTGATTAGTGCAAGTGCGAGTGTTTAGTGTTTAGTGCGAGTGTTTAGTGATTAGGATGTCTTTTTTATTTTGAAGAAAATTTTATATTTTATTGAACATTTTTTTTTTTTTNAAATTTCGGCAAAATCGGCCCAGTAGTTTAGGCTCTACGCGCACGCACAGACGACAGATAAACAGACATTTTTTAAACAAGTAAGGCACGCTTCCTGTAAGTATGTGAGTTTAAATATTTAACGCTTCCGGTTTCTGTACGATTAAGTTTAAATATTAAGTGTAATAGATGCATATTCTTTTTCTACACTAGAACATTTTTTTTTTGCCACCCGCCATATTGGGCGCCATCTTGAAAATATTAATTGTAAAATTTTTTTAGTTGCATATTCTTTTTCTACACTTTGACCTTTAATTTGATGTATAACATGCCATGGTAGCTAAAAACCTTTTTTTGGTCACCCGCCTTATTGGCATGGCCGCCATCTTGAAAATATTAAGTGTAAAAACTCCAAAATTTGCCCAGTTGNGGTTTGCCGCAGCTGTAGTCGTTTCCCCGAAAATTATATAAAAAAATTCAACGATTTCGACTTGACTTTGATCACAATAAACGAAATACTGATAACAATAAACGGATGATTTCTAATGAATTGGTATTGGGTGGGCCTGTTCCAAGCTATTTTGAACACACTAAGCGGTTGATAACATTAACCGTGATCACATTAAGCGGTGACTACTGTACCTTATAATTGGCATCCTATGACTGGATAGACACCATTTCACTTCAGTAGTTACCCTTATAATTTAGTTATTCTGGATGAACATTGGGCTTTGGGAATCCATTCAGGAACCTCTTGCTTCCAAAGCATGAATGAACCACCTTATATGTATTTAATGATTACAGTATAGACTCCTGGGGCAGTTTTATATTTAATATTTCTTTGTCTTAATAGTTGATTAGACTAAGGGATATGATCACAATTATATACACAAGTGTGATATTCCTTTGTCCCAAGGTACATTAGAATAAATATCCCTTCGTCTTAATAGTAATTTAGACTAAGGAATATATGCTACTCTGTGTATGTTCCTTTGTCTAAATAAATATTTTCTCAAAGGGGTATAGGGGGCTACTTAAGTAAAAAAGTACCAACAAATCTTATATTACATCTAATTAATTACTATTTCTGTAGTATTACATATTCTGTTTCTGTGTTGTTCAAACCCTACAGATTCTATTTGACAATATCTGATAATACCAATCTCTTCTAAAACTAAGTCGGTTATCTATGGTTGCCAGCTAGATTAGTTTTATACTTTCTAGTGGATCTTTTCTGCAAATAATAAATATACTTGGAATTAAACTAGCTCAAACATGAAAACTTCATTAGCTCCCGAGGCCGTAAGGCCGAGGGAGATAACTGTAGTATTAGCTCTCGAGGCTTGCCGAGAGAGATAATCCCGAGAGTAGAAATACTTCGATCCATGTTGCGTATATTAAATTTTATCTACGACTAGTGCACAATGGGTAATAGCTATTAAGTTTGTAGGTATAAACGTTTTACCTACAAATTCACGCAATTTAAACACCTTAAACTGATATTTACTACTTGATTTATTAAAATAACAATTCTTAAACTAAATATATACGTTTTTAATTTAATTACGTTATAATAATAATAAATAAAAACTTTATTGAATTAACATATAAATAAATTACATAAAGATTATAACTTGCTGGTGAATAGTACTCCCAGTTTTGAGCTTCTCATAAGCTCTTTCCTTGGGGAAATAATAGTAGTTTAGGGCATATAGTTTTCTGTTTATGTGACAACTGGTATGGTAATTACGTTTAGTTTGTTTTTAATTTAAAGACTTTGTATGATAACCTAAAGTAACCTTCCCGAAAAAAGTAAACAAAACAGCTAATAAAACAACATAANATACTTTCTGAGAATCCTTGGTGTTTAGACGAAACGCTTCTCGGTTTGCCGCAGCTGTAGTCGTTTCCCCGAAAATTATATAAAAAAATTCAACGATTTCGACTTGACTTTGATCACAATAAACGAAATACTGATAACAATAAACGGATGATTTCTAATGAATTGGTATTGGGTGGGCCTGTTCCAAGCTATTTTGAACACACTAAGCGGTTGATAACATTAACCGTGATCACATTAAGCGGTGACTACTGTACCTTATAATTGGCATCCTATGACTGGATAGACACCATTTCACTTCAGTAGTTACCCTTATAATTTAGTTATTCTGGATGAACATTGGGCTTTGGGAATCCATTCAGGAACCTCTTGCTTCCAAAGCATGAATGAACCACCTTATATGTATTTAATGATTACAGTATAGACTCCTGGGGCAGTTTTATATTTAATATTTCTTTGTCTTAATAGTTGATTAGACTAAGGGATATGATCACAATTATATACACAAGTGTGATATTCCTTTGTCCCAAGGTACATTAGAATAAATATCCCTTCGTCTTAATAGTAATTTAGACTAAGGAATATATGCTACTCTGTGTATGTTCCTTTGTCTAAATAAATATTTTCTCAAAGGGGTATAGGGGGCTACTTAAGTAAAAAAGTACCAACAAATCTTATATTACATCTAATTAATTACTATTTCTGTAGTATTACATATTCTGTTTCTGTGTTGTTCAAACCCTACAGATTCTATTTGACAATATCTGATAATACCAATCTCTTCTAAAACTAAGTCGGTTATCTATGGTTGCCAGCTAGATTAGTTTTATACTTTCTAGTGGATCTTTTCTGCAAATAATAAATATACTTGGAATTAAACTAGCTCAAACATGAAAACTTCATTAGCTCCCGAGGCCGTAAGGCCGAGGGAGATAACTGTAGTATTAGCTCTCGAGGCTTGCCGAGAGAGATAATCCCGAGAGTAGAAATACTTCGATCCATGTTGCGTATATTAAATTTTATCTACGACTAGTGCACTATGG
>KZ652397.1:43650-57789 GCA_001010745.2 Gerris buenoi | reverse complement strand
CGGAACCCCGCTGCCCGCTGTGTGGTGTTGTATTAAGCTTGAATGTCAAAATATTACGCTTACTTCAACCCGTGTTTGCGCCTAAACGGTACACGTGACGAAAAAAGTAGTTAGGATCTATATTATAGGAAATTTTACGAAGATTGATTTAGTGAAGAATGATTTTTTTCCAAAATTTGATAGTTTTTGAGTTATATGGCAAATACCGAATGAAAACATTATTTTTTCATGTTTTTTGGCTATTTTCATGTTTTTTTGGCTAGAATTCCAACAAAAATTTTTGGTGGCAAACCTCAGATTCGTAATCAGCACCCCAAAAAACATAAAGGAGCAAAAAATCATAAATACTCCAGAATTTGTTTTAAGAAACTACCTAATGACTGGACTATTATATTAAGATAGAAAAACACCTTATCTACAGGCGTTTTCATAAATTTGATCCCCCCAAAAATGTATTTATTTAACTTAGGTAAAACAAATGTGGCTTTAAAGAGAATAAAATTCTTAATTCATTGATATAAAATAATAAAAAATGGAACGAATAATAAGTAGGGATGGGCTAAACTATTAAATCTGAGTAATAGGTGACACCGTTCCAGCTCCGAGCTGGTAATAGGTATTAATACCTATTATTTATTTATTTATTATTTTAGGGGCTCTGAATCCCCAGCCTTTCTTCTACTCTTAATAAAAAACTCTACCTAAAGAAAAAAATTGCAAAATCAATTAATTCAATTTATGTTGTTTTAACGTACTTATAATATATTTTTGGAAAAACGATATATTTTTGTGAACCAAATTTCAATACCTTTAAAATAATATCCAACTTCGAATTTTCAAAATATAAAAATTTTAGGGCTCCATAGTTACGTCATCCTAAAATTTGACTTTTTTTTAGATCAACTCCCGGAAATTTAATTGGACCACAGAGATGTATATTTATGTATTTTTGCTTTGTTTTTAGGATCTATACTAATGGGGGTAGTACAGGGGGGAACATTTTAGGTTTGTTTTAATTTTTGGGGGGTTAAAATGGCCGCCATTTAGGAAACGTGATATACAGGGTGACCCAGATTAAATGGTCAAAAAAGAATGAGCGTGTTCTAGGGATTAAATGCAACAAAAAATGTCGAGTAAGCATATGATCGATTCTCATTTGTTTTCGAGATATCGATTTTTTTCGACTTATTCGAAAATAATCGAAAATTTTGAATAAATGCGCTATATCTCAAAAAATAAATGAGATAGCAAAATTTTGATAATAAACAATTTTAAAGAGCATGAAAAAACCTTTCAGAATCACTCATTTGTTTTTAAAATAACAGCTTTGAACCACGTTTTTAGTCCCTTGATATTGTGACTTTACTATTTTTTATATTTTGACTCCAAATTTCTGTAGCCTACTACTCTTAGTTGAGGAAAGCTAGGTATGCGGCAAATACAGGAAAAACTTCTCCATTTTATAAGCTTTTAAATGGTATATTAAAAGTATAAGATGATGGGATTAGTTTTCGAGTTATCACTAATTGAATGTTTCCAGCCATGTTTTTAGGAGGTGAAAAATACATTAAAAATTTAAAGATTTTTCAGGTTAATTAAAAGAAATAAATGAGGTAACACACAATTGTAGAAAAAATAATAAATCCGAATTGAAAACACTTTTAGAACATGTGAAATTACATTTGTTATTATTAAAAAATAATTAAAGTTAAAAATCATTGATCCTAAAAATAAAAAAAAAACCTTAATTACCATTAGAAAATATGCTTGGTTCTATCTATTTAATTTTCATAATTTTGTAGAAGAAAGGTTTTCAGAACTCATGGAGGTTGTTCCATTAGCTCCGAGGAGAAATTGTTGGTTTCTACAAGACGGTTGTCCAGCGCGCCCTATGGACGACCAGTTAAACAGTGGCTGAACGAATATTTTCAAGGAAAATGGATTGAAAGACAAGCCCCAGAGGCCTGCGATGTCTCCTGCCCTTACATCTTTAGATTTCTTATACTGGAGAACAATTAAAGAACTGGTTTATAGAGACCAGCCACAAAACAGAGAACAGCTTATAGAACACATGGTAATATTAAACAAAATGATTACTAACGCACAAGTAACAGCACCTGTGTGAAGAAGGTGCCTTCAATGCATTGCTGTCGAATGAACCTGATATGAAGCTTTCCCTCACGATAGAATTCATTAACTCAAAAAACCTTCATTTATTTGCAAATTTAACTTATTTTATTATTATAAACGTATTACATAGTTAGAGCTATAGTTAATTAAGACAAATAAAGGTATTAAAGAAATAATAAACTATATTATGTTATAAACAATGTCATAAAATACAAAATCACACATGTTTACTAATGGTTATTAAGACATTTTTTAAGTTAATTAAGACATTTTTATTTTTATGAATAATGATTTTTTACTTTAATTATTTTTTAAATAATTAAAACATGTAATTTCATATGTCCTAAAAGTGTAAAAAAATTCGGATTTATTAGTTTAAGAATTTTTTTCCCAATTGTGTGTTACCTCATTTATTTTTNAACACCGATTTTCCCTTTTTATAACCCTAAAACTACCTCCACGTTTGTAGTTTCCCGCCTTCGATTGTGCCAACTCTAATCTTATAGACTGTAGCTACATTATAATATATTTTTGATACGTGTTCTTAAACTTTATACATAATATAATCATAATAATTAATTATCTTATTTGCAATAATAATGGTATAAACGTTTTATTAAGTTATAATTATAATGCTAATAAGTAATAACGTTGACAATTTTTTATTTAGATGCAATAATAATATTTCAATTTATTAGGCTATAATCATAATACTAAAAAAAAAAAATTTATTAAACTACTCAGTACAAGTTCAATGTCTACAATTTTAAAAACCCGCCATTCAATTTTTAATGGGCACTTCTTTAGATAGTTACTCCCCCTACTAATTTTTATAAGGGGAGTAACAATCTAAAGAAGGTGTATAGAGTGTTCTTATTTAGACTGTTGCTCCCCTTATAAAAGCAGAAGTGTGATATTCCTTTGTCTCCATGAAGATTAGATTAAACATCCCTTTGTAAATAGTTATTTAGGAAAAATCATTTATATTCTAAAAAAAAACGTAGGGGAGTAACAATCTAAAGAAGTACTATTTAATGAATGGATGANGTCCATGTAAAAGTCTTCTCCCGGCTTCAGCGGATGTTCAAAGCTGTGTCTTCGGGAATCTTGAGTCGCAGTTAACCTGCTCACATGGTCGATAAGTTCAAACTCGAAAATAAGATGTCATGTCTTTTAACTTGATATTTGGTCCTTTGAGCCGGATTTTTTTTTCAAACGATTTTATATAAAAATATTTCAATTTATTAGGCTATAATCATAATACTAAAAAAAAAAAATTTATTAAACTACTCAGTACAAGTTCAATGTCTACAATTTTAAAAACCCGCCATTCAATTTTTAATGGGCACTTCTTTAGATAGTTACTCCCCCTACTAATTTTTATAAGGGGAGTAACAATCTAAAGAAGGTGTATAGAGTGTTCTTATTTAGACTGTTGCTCCCCTTATAAAAGCAGAAGTGTGATATTCCTTTGTCTCCATGAAGATTAGATTAAACATCCCTTTGTAAATAGTTATTTAGGAAAAATCATTTATATTCTAAAAAAAAACGTAGGGGAGTAACAATCTAAAGAAGGTGTATAGAGTGTTCTTATTTAGACTGTTGCTCCCCTTATAAAAGCAGAAGTGTGATATTCCTTTGTCTCCATGAAGATTAGATTAAACATCCCTTTGTAAATAGTTATTTAGGAAAAATCATTTATATTCTAAAAAAAAACGTAGGGGAGTAACAATCTAAAGAAGGTGTATAGAGTGTTCTTATTTAGACTGTTGCTCCCCTTATAAAAGCAGAAGTGTGATATTCCTTTGTCTCCATGAAGATTAGATTAAACATCCCTTTGTAAATAGTTATTTAGGAAAAATCATTTATATTCTAAAAAAAAACGTAGGGGAGTAACAATCTAAAGAAGGTGTATAGAGTGTTCTTATTTAGACTGTTGCTCCCCTTATAAAAGCAGAAGTGTGATATTCCTTTGTCTCCATGAAGATTAGATTAAACATCCCTTTGTAAATAGTTATTTAGGAAAAATCATTTATATTCTAAAAAAAAACGTAGGGGAGTAACAATCTAAAGAAGGTGTATAGAGTGTTCTTATTTAGACTGTTGCTCCCCTTATAAAAGCAGAAGTGTGATATTCCTTTGTCTCCATGAAGATTAGATTAAACATCCCTTTGTAAATAGTTATTTAGGAAAAATCATTTATATTCTAAAAAAAAACGTAGGGGAGTAACAATCTAAAGAAGGTGTATAGAGTGTTCTTATTTAGACTGTTGCTCCCCTTATAAAAGCAGAAGTGTGATATTCCTTTGTCTCCATGAAGATTAGATTAAACATCCCTTTGTAAATAGTTATTTAGGAAAAATCATTTATATTCTAAAAAAAAACGTAGGGGAGTAACAATCTAAAGAAGGTGTATAGAGTGTTCTTATTTAGACTGTTGCTCCCCTTATAAAAGCAGAAGTGTGATATTCCTTTGTCTCCATGAAGATTAGATTAAACATCCCTTTGTAAATAGTTATTTAGGAAAAATCATTTATATTCTAAAAAAAAACGTAGGGGAGTAACAATCTAAAGAAGGTGTATAGAGTGTTCTTATTTAGACTGTTGCTCCCCTTATAAAAGCAGAAGTGTGATATTCCTTTGTCTCCATGAAGATTAGATTAAACATCCCTTTGTAAATAGTTATTTAGGAAAAATCATTTATATTCTAAAAAAAAACGTAGGGGAGTAACAATCTAAAGAAGGTGTATAGAGTGTTCTTATTTAGACTGTTGCTCCCCTTATAAAAGCAGAAGTGTGATATTCCTTTGTCTCCATGAAGATTAGATTAAACATCCCTTTGTAAATAGTTATTTAGGAAAAATCATTTATATTCTAAAAAAAAACGTAGGGGAGTAACAATCTAAAGAAGTACTATTTAATGAATGGATGAAACAGTTCTGCAATGGTACAGGATAAAATTCTTCCTCTTTTAGGAACACTTATATTCTCTTCTATAGAAAAAAAATCTGTCTGAGACAACTCAGACAAACTTTCTCATATACGAGTTTATAATTACTTAGTCCAGTGTTTTCCATTTATTAGTTTTCGTATGTACATTTAATTATTATTAAACATTTCATCAAAATTTATCATAAAAAACTTCTCCTGGGCGAGGAATCGACCCGGCCTCTCTCCGTCCGCGTTTTAAGCTATTTTCTCGGGAACTAGATTTTTCCCGGGAAAACGACTTATATCGATTAGACTCGTATTTGAATTATGTTCATTTTAGAATATTTTTAATCAAAATCGTCGAAACCGTTTTCGAGAAATAATTTTTTTTTCACGTTTATAGTTTTTGGGGGATAGCGCCCCCAATTTTGGAGCTAAAATTTATTTCTCGATTTCGTCTCGGGGTATAATTTTTCTGAACATGTATGCCAACTGTCGTCGCACAGACGACAGACAGACAGACAGACATTTTTTAAAACCACTTTTTTTAGACCTCAAAACGTGTAAATCCCTCAAAATCGAATTTTCGTGCCATCACAATACTTTCTCTTTTAACGAGAAAATAAAAAAAATCTATGAAATGTCTATAAAGGGATTTTTTTTTTCTGTGCCCATCAATTTCGTTATATGTAGGACCGAATATGTTTATATTAGATACAATAATAATTCAATATAGGTTTATTTATATATACATACTTATAATGCTATCAATAAATAATAAGGAAATTATTGAATATACTTTAAGTTATTCCTTTTATCAGTTAAAATAAATTGTAAGAGATAGCGCCAGAGTTGAAGCAATGGAAAAATACCGCCTGAGGCGTTGAAGTTGTAAGACAGCTTTCTAGTGTCCAAGACAGACTCTTAACTGTATAGGGAAGAGGAAAAACCAAAGAAAATGATTTACTAGTCTAGAGAAAATTAAGTGGCTTAGGTAAAGTTCAATGAATCGAGGAAAAACCAAGTCGAGTGTATAATACAGAAAATCTTACTCGCATTCATCAATGTAGAAAAAAAAAGAAGTTAAAAAGTAAAATACAAGAGACTAAGTTAAAAATAATAATGTTGAAAACTTTGAATAAACAAAATCCGTCTCAGAGGATCAAAAATTAAAATACAGAAAATCCGTCCCAAAGGACCAANTGTGAAATTACATTTTTTAATTATTAAAAAATAATTAAAGTTAAAAATCATTGATCCTAAAAATAAAAAAAAACCTTAATTACCATTAGAAAATATGCTTGGTTCTATCTATTTAATTTTCATAATTTTGTAGAAGAAAGGTTTTCAGAACTCATGAAGGTTGTTCCATTAGCTCCGAGGAGAAATTGCTGGTTTCTACAAGAAGGTTGTCCAGCGTGCACTATGGACGACCAGTTAAACAGTGGCTCAACGAATATTTTTAAGGAAAATGGATTGAAAGACAAGCCCCAGTGGCCTGCGAGGTCTCCTGCCCCTACATCTTTAGATTTCTTATACTGGGGAACAATTAAAGAACTGGTTTATAGAGTCCAGCCACAAAACAGAGAACAGCTTATAGAACACATGGTAATATTAAACAAAATGATTACTAACGCACAAGTAACAGCACCTGTGTGAAGAAGGTGCCTTCAATGCATTGCTGTCGAATGAACCTGATATGAAGCTTTCCCTCACGATAGAATTCATAAACTCAAAAAACCTTCATATATGTATTTGCAAATTTAACTTATTTTATTATTATAAACGTATTACATAGTTAGAGCTATAGTTAATTAAGACAAATAAAGGTATTAAAGAAATAATAAACTATATTATGTTATAATCAATGTCATAAATTACAAAATCACACATGTTTACTAATGGTTATTAAGACATTTTTTAAGTTAATTAAGACATTTTTATTTTTATGAATAATGATTTTTTACTTTAATTATTTTTTAAATAATTAAAACATGTAATTTCATATGTCCTAAAAGTGTAAAAAAATTCGGATTTATTAGTTTAAGAATTTTTTTCCCAATTGTGTGTTACCTCATTTATTTTTTTTAATTAACCTGAAAAATCTTTAAATTTTTAATGTATTTTTCACCTCCTAAAAACATGGCTGGAAACATTCAATTAGTGATAACTCGAAAACTAATCCCGTGATCTTATACTTTTAATATACCATTTAAAAGCTTATAAAATGGAGAAGTTTTTCCTGTATTCGCCGCATACCTAGCTTTCCTCAACTAAGAGTAGTAGGCTACAGAAATTTGGAGTCAAAATATAAAAAATAGTAAAGTCACAATATCAAGGGACTAAAAAGGTGGTTCAAAGCTGTTATTTTAAAACCAATGAGTGATTCTGAAAGGTTTTTTCATGCTCTTTAAAATTGTTTATTATCAAAATTTTTCTATCTCATTTATTTTTTGAGATATAGCGCATTTTTTCAAAATTTTCGATTATTTTCGAAAAAGTCGAAAAAAATCGATATCTCGAAAACAAACGAGAATCGACCATATGCTTGCTCGACATTTTTTGTTGAATTTGATCCCTAGAACACGCTGATTCTTTTTTGACCATTTAATCTGGGTCACCCTGTATATAAATGAGGTAGTTTTCATTTTCTCAATTTTCCGGTGAATCCAAGAAAATCCGACGTAAAGTGCTGGGATTTACGGTACTTCTTTAGATGGTTACTCCCCTATGTGATTTTAGAATATAAATGATTTTAACTAAATAACTATAAGGACAGAGTTATGTTTAGTCCAATGTACTTTGGGACAAAGGAATATCATACTTTTGGTTTAATAAGGGGAGTAACAGTCTAAAGAAGAATATTTTGTACACCTTCTTTAGATTTTAACTCTCCTCTGTTTTCTTTATAAAGGGAGTAACAATCTAAAGAGGATTTGGATTTACTTCAACTACTGGAAGCATTTTTCAGGGCTAATGAACAACTGTATGTTATCTGGGAGCATGTTTATATTGTTTTTCCGAAATGAATATTGAGCCTGGATTTCTCCAGTTTTTCCTCGACCCAAGGTAATTCGTTTCTTTTTGTTTTTTTGGAAATTATGTAAAAAGAATTTTCCAGCCAAGTTCTAAATATAAACACCAATGAAAACATGTAAAGGAAATCCACAAATAAAATTCTATTTTTCCCCTTTTATATAGAATTTGGGGGGGGGAAAAAAAAAATTCTCCTTCAAATTTTAACTCAATCAACTCCCCGCCCCCCACTAAAAAAGGCAAAAAACAATTGAATGGATGAAAAATTCCAGGGAATTATCTGAGTATTAAATTTGATTTGGGGTCAGTTTCGGTCTGGGGAATTTGATTTTTGTTTTTCATATCTTTTTCAAAAGAAATATACTTCTACATTCCTGTTAATTATATTTTCTAGTTTTTCACATCTTTCCCTTATTGTGAACATGGAAATGGGGTAAAGGGGGGGGGGGAGTAAAAATAAGTTTAATGAGAACAATTAAAATTTAATAATCTTCGAGGAATTTCCATGTTTTGATAAAATATATATTCAAAATGGAGCCTTTCCTAATATCTGATGATTTCTAACGTATTTTAGAAACCTAACTTAAAATTTATTAACACAAAATACCACAAAGATTTTCTTGTCTATATTTAGAATTTTGATTGCAGAAACTCATTAACACATAAATAGCAAATGCAGTTTTAAGTCTATAATTCGAAATTTATTTGAAACAAAGCATTAATTATTCAATTTTCAATTTAACCCAGGTGCAATTTTCTACACAGAATTTATTAAAACATGAGCGTTAAAATGAGACTAACTAATCATCGATTGTATTTACAGTCTATAAGAATAGAGTTGGCACAATCAAAAGGCGGGAAAATTTTGAGGGAAACGATTTTATTGGTCCCCCATGTTGAATGCAACTTCAGAAAAAAAATGCTCTACTCTACCCCTGTTCCACAAAAAAAATATAACATAGCAACACAGATTTTCCCTTTTTATAACCCTAAAACTAACTCCACGTTTGTAGTTTCCCGCCTTCGATTGTGCCAACTCTAATCTTATAGACTGTAGCTACATTATAATATATTTTTGATACGTGTTCTTAAACTTTATACATAATATAATCATAATAATTAATTATCTTATTTGCAATAATAATGGTATAAACGTTTTATTAAGTTATAATTATAATGCTAATAAGTAATAACGTTGACAATTTTTTATTTAGATGCAATAATAATATTTCAATTTATTAGGCTATAATCATAATACTAAAAAAAAAAATTTATTAAACTACTCAGTACAAGTTCAATGTCTACAATTTTAAAAACACGCCATTCAATTAATAATGGGCACTTCTTTAGATAGATACTCCCCCTACTAATTTTTATAAGGGGAGTAACAATCTAAAGAAGGTGTATAGAATGTTCTTATTTAGACTGTTGCTCCCCTTATATAAGCAGAAGTGTGATATTCCTTTGTCTCCATGAACATTAGATTAAACATCCCTTTGTCAATAGTTATTTAGGAAAAGTCATTTATATTCTAAAAAAAAGTAGGGGAGTAACAATCTAAAGAAGTACCATTTAATGAATGGATGAAACAGTTCTGCAATGGTACAGGATAAAAATCTTCCTCTTTTAGGAACACTTATTATCTCTTCTATAAAAAAAAAATTTTGTCTGAGACAACTCAGACAAACTTTCTCATATACGTGTTCATAATTACTATTTACATTTAATTATTATTAAACATTTCATCAAAATGTATCATAAAAAACTTCTCCTGGGCAAGGAATTGAACCCGGCCTCTCTCCGTCCGCGTTTTAAGCTATTTTCTCGGGAACTAAATTTTTCCCGGGAAAACGGCTTATATCGATCAGACTCGTATTTGAATGATGTTCATTTTAGAATATTTTTAATCAAAATCGTTGAAACCGTTTTTGAGAATTTTTTTTTTTTTTTTTTCATAGTTTTTGGGGATAGCGCCCCCAATTTTGGAGCTAAAATTTATTTCTCGATTTCGTCTCGGGGTATAATTTTTCTGAACATGTATGCCAACTGTCGTCGCACAGACGACAGACAGACAGACAGACATTTTTAAAACCACTTTTTTTAGACCTCAAAACGTGTAAATTCCTCAAAATTGAATTTTCGTGCCATCACAATACTTTCTCTTTTAATGAGAAAGTAAAAAAATCGATGAAATGTCTATAAAGGGATTTTTTTTTCTGTGCCCATCAATTTCGTTATATGTAGGAACGAATATGTTTATATTAGATACAATAATAATTCAATATAGGTTTATTTATATATTCCTCAAAATTGAATTTTCGTGCCATCACAATACTTTCTCTTTAACGAGAAAATAAAAAAAATCTATGAAATGTCTATAAAGGGATTTTTTTTTCTGTGCCCATCAATTTCGTTATATGTAGGACCGAATATGTTTATATTAGATACAATAATAATTCAATATAGGTTTATTTATATATACATACTTATAATGCTATCAATAAATAATAAGGAAATTATTGAATATACTTTAAGTTATTCCTTTTATCAGTTAAAATAAATTGTAAGAGATAGCGCCAGAGTTGAAGCAATGGAAAAATACCGCCTGAGGCGTTGAAGTTGTCTAAGACAGCTTTCTAGTGTCCAAGACAGACTCTTAACTGTATAGGGAAGAGGAAAAACCAAAGAAAATGATTTACTAGTCTAGAGAAAATTAAGTTGCTTAGGTAAAGTTCAATGAATCGAGGAAAAACCAAGTCGAGTGTATAATACAGAAAATCTTACTCGCATTCATCAATGTAGAAAAAAAAAAAGAAGTTAAAAAGTAAAATACAAGAGACTAAGTTAAAAATAATAATGTTGAAAACTTTGAATAAACAAAATCCGTCTCAGAGGATCAAAAATTAAAATACAGAAAATCCGTCCCAAAGGACCAAAAAATAATAGAACAAAACATAAAGAAAGGAATTCACATACAATCCGAACGAAAAGTCGAGAGAGTCTTGACAACTAAATAAAAGATTTTCATATCTCATCTGTGTCACACTAAACGAAAACTTTTTACGCCAAAAAGTTATTCAAGAAACAAAAACACGGCGTGCTTCTATGAAAATAAACAACTGGTATTGTAAATGTCAAACTCAGAAATACAGTTACACAAATAAGAGACATGTAGAAGGTTAAACTATATTAACAACCGACATGACAAAGTACATTATAAAAATATTGCTGAACAATTACCATTAATAGATTGTATTAAATTTGATGGAGATTTAATTATGCAATTTTAAATCTAAATTCTTTAAATGTTGATTAAACTATGTTCGTTTAATAAAATCTTTTATTTTGGAGTTATAAAATTATCTTTGTTGCATGACTCTAAGCTAGATTATTGATCCTTTGAGCAAGATTTTTTTATTATTTGAGACAGAAATTTGGGTCTTTTGAGTTATAAGTTTTTATTATTTGAGGTAACATTTTACTTTTATAAGCTAGAATCTTTGTCCTTTGATCTGGAATTTTAGACTATTCAGCTATATTTTTGACCTGTTGAGCTACATTTTCGGTATTTGGTAGACTTAAGTCTTCTCAATTATGTTATGATGTCTTAAAGCTAGATTTGTGATCCTTTGAGCTAAATATTAGTTTCTTTTTAACTTGATATTTGGTCCTTTGAGCCGGATTTTTTTTTCAAACGATTTTATATAAAAGACTAGTTACCTTCAGACCATAACCTCACTAATAAGTTCAATGTTTAATTAAATAGTAAATAAACACACAATTTCCAAAACGACGAACTTAAATTTTAATCAGAAAAAGTAAAAGACATGTAAATTGACATACAATTTAGGTTGAGTTAATTTCTGTAGGTTATTTTCAGAATTTCAAATAGCATTTTAGTAGAAGGCTTTACTACTGTATTACAGTACAAATAAACCCTTAGTAGCTCCAAGAAAATAGAGGTAAAATAAATTTAAATATTTATCAGGTGGAGATAAGCTGGGGCAAAAAGACCTCCGAAAGACAAGGTAGCCTCAGTTTCCCCCACCCCTCACCTCAGGGGTAGGGAGGGTATAAAGTCCGCTTTACTTTCGTGGGTATTTTCCTCACTAAAACCAAATGTAAATACCAAACAAAATTTTACTCTTGGAACATTCAAAGCTGCTTGAAAACGACAATCTTTTACTCTTTATTACCAACTCTCAAAATCATTCTCTTTTACTCATTCCCTACTTTCATTTTGTTGTTTTTCACTATCTCAATCCTCTATTAATAACTTTCTTTTAATCTCTCTATTTACTTCACAGTTAGTTACTTCCGAGTCTACCAAGGTAGGGGAAGCATTGTGTTCACTTTTGGGAGTTAAACCTTTCTTTCCCTCCAAAATTTCCACTCGTATATTACATTTTTAGATTTAAAAATTAACTGACACACGAGTCTGTCTGTCTGTCGGTTTATTAGTCCTAGTCACACGTATAACTTTTACAATTTCCATCTGATATTACTGAAATTATCAGGGATTACGTGGATTAAGCTAGGGTTAGCTGGTACCCTATGAATCACTTGTGGATCATTGGTAGCATCTGCGCAGGCTCAAATATAAACTCCTTCAAACGCTAATTTCTCGCGACCTAATTGTTCGATTTCACTCAAATTTGGAGGATCAAACGTATGATGATGCCATACATAGTATGTATATCATCATGATTGGATCATTCGTAGCCGATTTCGTATTATGACGAAAGAAATGATAGTGGAATTTTACCTGGACAAGGCATTCCTAGTGGTAGTTGATGGGCAAATCACCGTTGACATATACTTTCAACAGCTTTCTCGGTTAGGTGAGTTAAATCGCAGATACGTGAGGTTGAAAAATGTCAGGTGAATGCACATGATATTGGCGATAGACTGAGTGAGGTATTCTGCGTTAGAGAAAATAAGGCTATCGAAGAATTGTTTGATCTAAAGTTAGAATCATTAACTGTCATGCATAGATACAACTTTATAAATCTACTGAACGAGTATAGAGACATTTGTTCAAGTGGTGATGAAGACAGGTAGAACAGGCCCAGAGGAGGTACCGAAGGTTTCTTACACGTTTAAACAGCTAGAAGAATACATTTTCAGCGCCGCAAGGAGGTTGAAGATCCACCCAATACGGGTGGATCCACTGTGGATCCATGCCGTGCTAACGCGCCTGGCGGGTGGATCCACAATGGATCCAAGCCCTCCCATTCAGCGCTCAGTAGCTCTATTCTCCGTGCCTCGAATAGAACCATCTTGCAAGGCTCCATCACCCGCAGACGTTTTGAATCCAAAGTGGATCCAAATTTTTTATCTTATTTATTTTTTTATTTTTAAATTAACTTTTAAAATCGTGTAGATTTTATTCAGTCACTAAGATAGGTCCATGAATTGGATTACGCATTGAATGGGTTTTAAATGGGTCGGAGATGGAGATTTGCCACTTAAAGGCGAAATCTGTGTTCCATTCCTTAACCTAACCTACATAAATTTTATTAAACTTTAACGAAATGGGTTCGACTTATCGGTCCATGTGGAAGTCTTCTCCCGGCTTCAGCGGATGTTCAAAGCTGTGTCTTCGGGAATCTTGAGTCGCAGTTAACCTGCTCACATGGTCGATAAGTTCAAACTCGAAAATAAGATGTCATGTCGGGACTGGCCCCCGGACTCGAACTGAAATAACGAACGACAAAGAAATATAGATTGACGGAACGAACGGAATGACAATGTTGAGAAATATAAACTATACCACATATAATTAAAAGGTAACATAAAGTTACTCACCGGAACATGCGTTGGATGGAAGCGCAAAAGAAGAGTTATTTAACCCTTAATAACCTAGCGTTGCCATATGGCAATAGCAAATCCCCCTCTCTTTATTATTGTCTGGAGAGGTCCAAGTTAATATTGAACTTTTAAAATGTTAATATTATGTCAAAAGCAGGACTAAATTAATTTTTCATCATTATATTTATTTGTTTTGAGCAACACGTATGCCACAAGACAGGTTTAAAAAAT
>KZ652396.1:101465-112767 GCA_001010745.2 Gerris buenoi | reverse complement strand
GAGTTGGCACAATCGAAGGCGGGAAACAACAAATGTGGAGGTAGTTTTGGGGTTATAAAAAGGGAAAATCGGTGTTGCCATGTTATATTTTTTTTGTGGAACAGGGGTAGAGTAGAGTTTTTTTTTCTGAAGTTGCATTCAACATGGGGGACCAATAAAATCGTTCCCCTCAAAATTTTCCCGCCTTTTGATTGCGCCAACTCTAATCTTATAGTCTGTAAGTGGCCTGCGTCTTCTGGTGTAAAAGCCCCCCGGAAAAAAATACTAATTCTCAAAATATTAAAACATTCAAGGAAACCTAGCAGATAGCAACCCTTCCTGTTGATAGTAGGTTTGTTCCGACCAAGTAGTGTACCGTCAGCGGGATTATCACGAGCATGCGCAAAGGATAAGAGCCATTCCATCCCGATCCCGACGGGTTTCGTACAATCCTCCTAACTGTTCTAACCCGCGCAGGGATTGTTTGTGAACCGTTAACTGTGTGGCCCAAACGATCTTTTGACAATACCAAGTACTACTTAGTATGACATGTGCAGTTATGACAATCTTCACTCATGACTACATGAAAGTTACCTAATAGTTACCTAACATGCATGCGCAAAGGATAAAAGCCGTTCCAACTCGACTAGTGACAATGTTTCGTTCTGTCCACGGAACTGTTCCAACCCGGGCAGGGATCGTTTGCGAACCATTTACTGTTCACTTCAAACGATCCTCTTACAATACCAAGTACAGGCTTGTATGACAAGGGCAGTTATTTAAATCGTCACACACGTCAACAGGAAGGTTTCTTAACTGTTAGGTTTTCTTGAATGCGTTTAATACAGTGCGAATAATAGCCCTAAACCCGTTCAAACCTGACATGATTTTAGTACAGTATAATTTTAGCGTATGCCTAAAATCTATTTTAAACTATTCCCAAAAGATCCATGGGATGATACAAAGGATGGTACAAATTTATTATTTATGTTTATATTTACAAATTATTTATTTTTGTTTATACTCTGTATGTAGAGTATAAAGGGTAAGTGTAGAATAAATATTGATATAACTACGCATGTCACACAAACCAGTATTTGGTATTGTCAGAAGATCGATTGGACAGAACAGTAAATGGTTCTCAAAAAAATCCCTGCTTGGGTTGGAACACGCCACAAATCGGGTTGGAACGGCTTTTATCCATTGCGCATGACCGTGACAATCCGCGGAAGGTGCACTGCTTTGTTGAAACAAACCTTATTTAACGTTTAATCTGTCCTGTTTCAAGCAAGCTCTTTATAATCAGTAAATAATTAACATTTCAGATTGTGTCAATTGTAATGTTAAAGTTTCGCCTTAATGTAGATTATTATCACATTTCAGCCTATAATGGGGAATTACGAGGTTGGTCATGTCGATTTATAATACTTTTTAAGACGTTGTTGTATAGAAACTTTTTTTCTATTGAGACCGAGTGACCGTGTGGTTAAGGTGATGTGAACGCTAACGGTTTAAAACAGTTGTCAACAATCCCAAGGGTTTTTTCTTCTGTTGGGTCAATTAGGGTGAAAAGATATAATTCAACACATTTAGTGCGAGTACTGGCTATATTTCGCCCCCCTCCGGGGCATAATCATGCCTAAAACATCAACAGTATCTTTTTAATTTGTTTTGTAATCTTTTTATTTGTTTAACATTAAAAATAGTATTAATAATATAATCGAAACTAATATAACAATTAAAATTAAAATTTAACGTCTCACCTAATCTTGAGAAGATTTGATTACATTTTCCTCAACTGAGTTGGTTAGCCATAAATCTAAGTGTAGTATTTCAAAAAATTTTAATTTTAAAAAGAATTTAAATGAATTATTATCTCCATTCATCACTACTTAAATATATATAACTAAACTAAAACAATTAACAAAAACACAGTAAAAAAACACGTTTCATCTGGTAACTATAACACTTGAGGTAAACAAGTTGAAACCTTCGTCTGTACTATTCAGATTTTGATAAATTATTAATCTTATTTTTTAAAAATTTATATGTCTTTATGTTATTTTTATTACTTAAATTAATTTTAGTGATATATAATATTTTTGATAAGTAACTTTGCAATTATAATTTGTGTATAGTATATGATAATGGATTATTAAGCGGGAGTTTTGTTTTTAAAAAATTGTTTACTTTTTATTTTATATATTTATGCTAATCATTAAATTATTGTCAGGACATATAGTTGGTGATTATTTTTTTATATTTAGTATGGCAGCATAATATTTATTTATGTCTTTTGAATCGCTTTTGAAGTTTAAGGAGTTTTCATTCATCGCTATTAACGTGGCCTCTAGATATTTCCTTTTTGAATCGTTCCTTTCAATATCCAGTATTTTGATACTATCCTTATTTATCTGATGATTTAGATTTGCAGCATGTATAGCTATGNTGTGTTTTATCTTATTTTAGTTTGAAATATGCTAAAAATAATGTTTATTATATCATGACGGGCGAGTTGAAAAAAATGACGTCAGAGTGAAACGTAAACAATAACCAATGGCAGGGCTTGTTTTCTTGACGTTTGTGAGCGGGCTTTGAATAGTTACTAAAGCGTGGCCAACCTTCTCCAGCTTAAATGAAAAAAAAGAGTGTTGTTTTGTTGGTCCCCTGGTCTAATGGACACAACCCCTCGGCGAAAGTTGGCTTCAGTCCCTTATCAGTAATTGCTTGTTGTTTTGATTCTATGCTCCTTCTATATGTAGTATTATTCTAAGCTTAGAACACTCGGTTGTCAAACATTTGTACTATTTTGTAAATAATAATAACAGAAAAAAACGAGCCTCGGTGGCTGTAAGAGATGCGCGATTGCTTCGAGTGCAAGAGATTTTGGGTTTGAATCTACCAAACTGACAAATTAATTTATTTCTTTGAATTAAGAAGCTCAAAATCTTTTGATTGGTGTAAAATATTTCGTTACAATTTTAACTGCCAAAGCTCGACAAGTGGCAGTAGTCTAACACAGGTAAAGAGGGGAGTTGGAAATCTTTCCGTTTAAGGATTCTATGATCGCTGGTTTGTATCTTAGAATTCGAGAAATGTCAAAAGATCATAAGTAGTTTACAATTTTAACCACCAAACAGCTCGACCAGCGCTAGTGGTCTTACACCTCTAGAATACTGGATATACCCCTGTTCCGACCCTTGAAGTAAGGTCATCTTCACTCGTTTATTTTTTATAATTTAAAACATTAATACAATGATAATTATAATTCATAAAACAATTCCTTCTTATAATATAGCTAATAAACAATCTCTTTTTTTTAATTATAATATTTTACCTTAAAATATTATAAAACAGATTAACACATACATTAGTTGATAACAGTGTGAAATACTTAAATTAATCATGAAAATTGGGATTCGTCATAATACAGAAATACTGACAATTCTTCAGAAGAATTTCCTGTAGAATTGTCAGGAAATTTGAATATACATTGTTCAGAATTTTAAATTATTGGATTTTTGTTTGTTATCAAAGTATGTGTTATGTTAATTTTTAAAACGATTATTATTATTAGTGTCAAAGTTTTAATTGTTATTGAATTAACTTAAATTTATTGTTGAATTAAATTGACCTTCTCCTATGAAGATAGTATTTCTGCGTTATGACGAATACCAACTTTCATGATTAATGTAAGTATTTCAAATTTTTATCGCTAAACTAAACTGTTTTAATCTGTTTATAACATTTTAAGGTAAAATATTATAAGTTAAAAAATAAGATTGTTTATTAGCTATATTATAAAAAGGAATTGTTTTATGGATTATAATTTATTATTGTTTTAATTTTAGAATTATAAAAATAAACGACTTACTTCAAGGGTCGAAATGTCCCACTCTATGAAATAGCGTTTTCATTTTTTAAACCTCTACAACCATCTTTACTCTCTCTCTCTCTCTCTCTCTCTCTCTCTCTCTCTCTCTCTCTCTCATGTTTCAATGACGACAACATCAAATGCTCAATGATGACAAAAACACACATCCTGTAAAATATCACTTTAGCTATAGAAAGTCATGAGAAGGACTGATTTAGCGATCTTTTTTTGCAAGGTGTGTGCATATTTATGAGAAGGGAAGTAGGAGAGTGGCTGAGGTAGTGGGGGTATACGCACTATCTGTTTCCTTGTCTTGCTGACATTCCAATATACCACTCTCAAGCTCCCCCTCACCCCCTAAACCCTCTTCTCTGACGAATATATCTCCCTAACTCTCTGATACATAGGTTAAGTATACAGGGTGTGGCAAAAGTTCAGCAACGGCTAATTATCTCCGTTAATATTTGAGATATCAAACTGCGGTTTGTTGCAATCTTCATCATGCATAAAAAACTACTTTTTTTGGAGGGTACCCATTTTCCCGCCATTTTGGTTGCCGCCATATTGGATTCATCTTTAAAATTTCAAATAGGAACCCCTATATTGTGATGCATATTTGGAAAGGCCTTGAAAAAAGAAAACATTTGTCGCAAACCAGAGCTTCTTATCTTTCGCCGTTTCAAAATGGTGGCCAGTTGAAATTTCAAAATTGTCATCTTGATTGCTGCTTAAATAAGGCTTTAAGAGAAAAAAAATAGGAGTAAAATTATCCTATTTTAAACTCAAAAATTCAAAATTGGTTTAAAAATATTTTTATTACATTAACGGTTGCGGAAGTAAAATGACTACGTGCGTTGCTATGGCAACCAAATAAAAATAAAAATTTGGAAAAATTAGCGTTGAACTTTAATTTTTTACCCATAAATAAGACCAATTTACACTTTCCATTTTTTCCCCTAAAACCTTTATTTTGGCCGTAATTGAACGTCAAAAATGTCAATTCTGTAATTTCAACTGGGCGCCATTTTGAAATGGCGAAAGATAAAAAGCTCTGGTTTGGGGCAAATGTTTTCTTTTTTCAAGGCCTTTCCAAATATGAATCACAATATAGGGGTTCCAATTTGATATTTTAAAGTTGAATCCAATATGGCTGCAACCAAAATGGCGGGAAAATGGGTACCCACAAAAAAGTAGTTTTTTATGCATGATGAAGATAGTAGCAAACCGCAGTTTGATATCTCAAATATTAACGTAGATAATTAGCCGTTGCCGACCTGTTGCCACACGTATACCACTCTCACTGAACTCATTTGTTTACAAAACTTTTTTAATAATATAGATAGATATGTAATATGACGTTATTCTATATCTTGTGTTGTAGACGGACGATGAGGACTCAGACTGGACGAACCCACCTTGTGTGGGAGGAACCACCCTGTTCAAGGACGGGAGGAGGAGGGTTGACTTCGTGCTCGTCTACGAAGCTTCCTGTATCCAGAGGAGACCTTCGCTTGCTGCCACTGCGTCCAATCCTTCTCTCGCTACGTCGACGACGTCGTCTCATGATAAGAAACTATTGAAGCATGAGTCTTGGAGGAAGAGATTCATGTCTAATCTTAGGGAGTCTGGTCTTCAGATAGAGGAGGTAATTTAATCTGGCCTTTCTTTACGTCGGATTTTTCAAATCATCTTGATAATAGCCATGGTATATTGAAAACGATCTGAATTCAGTATTTTTGCATATAAACGCGCCGTATTTAATCCAGTACATCTCAAGGTTGATACACAAAAAGGCTGTACTGTATCGTTGAAGTTACATGTCAACATCAAACAGCATACTGTTTTGAGATCCAATTAGGTCATGGGCAGTTGCATGTTTCTTTCCTGGTTAACCTGACACATGGCACATCCAAACATAACCTTCTTTCAGCCATCATAATTATCACGTGTCAAAATCAACTGTGTTCTAATTATGTCAGAACTGTATCCAAATATTTTCAAATACCAACTCAATACAGTCACCTAAATTGACATGAGAAAAAAACGTATTGGGGTCGTTTTCAATACACCATATAAACGTAGCTAATTGTCAGCTGGATTTTTGATAGTAAAGGTTTATGGGACATGTGTTACCAACATGCGGTTACTGAAAAATCGGTCCGAGACAACTCAGACAAACTTTCTCACATACGAGTCCATAAATATTTAGCCCAGTGTTTTCCATGTATTAGTTTTCGTAAGTACATTTAATTATTATTGAACATTTCATCAAAATTGATCATAGAAATAACTTCTCCTGGGCGAGGAATCGAACCAGGGCTCTCTCCGTCTTCGTTTTAAGCCATTTTCTCAGGAACTAGATTTTTCCCGGGGAAACGGCTTATATCGTTGGATTCGTCTTTAAATGGACTACATTTAAGAATTTTTTAATCAAAATCATCGAAACCGTTTTCCAGAAATAATTTTTTCACGTTTTTTCAGAGTTTTTGGGGGGTAGTGCCCCCAAAATTGGGGCTAAAATTCATTTACCGATTTCGCCTCGGGGTATGATTTTTCTGAACGTGTATGCAAAATTTCGTCAACATCGGCCCAGTAGTTTAGGCTGCAGGCGTCTGCACAGACGACACACGACAGACAGACATTTTTTAAAAACCACTTTTTTTGACTCAGGGGACCTCAAAACGTGTAAATCCATCAAAATCAAAGAAAGTAACAAATTGTTGGTAACATTTGTTTGTTACTCTGGTGTAACAACTTTAGTCTAAACGAGCTCAACTTCTAGACAACAATAAAGCGAGTGTTTGACAGATTTGATTGTTTTCTTTTTGTTTGTTTGTTTGTCTAGGAAGCTGTAGTGAGTGCTAACAAGAAGCTGGTGTGCTTCGTGAAACTGCACGCTACTTGGCCCGTCCTCTGTCACTACGCAGAGGAACTCAACATGCGAGCTCCTCTACAGGTAGGTTCAACACGCGCACTTCTATAAACTCACCTTGTTCATAGTAGTGCTCAACTCAACCAGTTCCTTACTAGAAGAATAACAAAAAAGTAAAAACAAGTACGAGTACACAACTCATTTAGTTGTGCGACTGGAATTTGTAGTTGGAAAGGGTGGTAAGCAAACCTTAAGGTGGGTTCACAGTTAGCTGATGCGCAATTGCGGAGGGCCATATAGATAACAATATATCTTCGGGAGCCGCCGAGACGGAGTCGCTGTTACCCTCTCCTCGAGTTTCGGTTGGTCAGGTTATAAACAAAGCCAATTATAAGATTGTGTTTTCAACTTGAATTTAGTTCTCTTGCTTAAAAAAACTTACATACATAATAAGATTATACTATATTAAGACTTTTATTATATGAAAATAAGAATTAGGTATATAATAAAAATAATGTAGGAACAGATACAATACACAGATATAATACAAATATATTATAATATAACAATTTAAATATTATACAAACACAGGAGGGTAGCAAGAAGAGGACGATGTGAAGGTTTTCATACAGTTTTAAAGCGGCGCGGCGCCGCAAAAAGATGGTTTGGAACCAACTTGCTGCAGCGCAGCAAAAGCGTTGCCATAGACGAATCCCTTCGGGCCGCAATTACGTATCCACCAGTTGTGAATTTGAACCCACCTTTACTGTCTCGGCGTTGAATTTGACACTCAGAAATATTAGCCAACTAGCAACTGGAGCATTGGATAAACCACTCCAATCAACTGCACTTACATTTGGAAAATCTGACACATTGTCAGAGGTTCCTCTTTCATAATCCGTCCTAAAACTAATTCATCAGTTCTTACTTTGTTAGTAGTTGTGTCAATTAAGGACATAAAAGCCAATGACAATGTGCCCCGATATGATGTCAAGCTTATGCTGGTGAATTTAATGACAAACTAGGCAGGGAAAAAATGTTCCAGCGGGTGCCTGGAAATGACAGTCTCCATGAAAACACCAGTGCAAGTGGATTGAGAGTGGTGGCTTTTGCCATAATTAAAGGAATGGTTATTCCTTCACTTTTACTTTGTCCTTCGATATTTCGATCCCTCCCGTGGATCATTCACAAGCTGACTAGGCGATTACATCGTGATGGTCATTATGGAGAATGCTTTTTTGGACGTTAAAATGTGTTTGAACCATAATTCTCGCCATGTCACTTGAATACAGGTTCTGTTTATTGCACTATTAGTTTTAAGTAAATAAATTACTAAAAGATTGCATTTCTAATGCTAACTTCCACTCTTTACCATTTCAACTAACCACTAACTTAGCTAGCCACTACTAGCTTAAGAATGATCCAAGGAGGGATTAAAATATTCCAGAAGTGAGCCTTTTATTTGCTTAATTGACCCAACTTGTAAAGAATTGAAAACCACATGGAACACATTCTGCTAATTCATCTGTGTTTTTATATAAAGGGTGTTTCTAAAGTGACTATCTATTTAACGGAAATTACAGATATTGCAAATTATTTATACAGGCATAAAATGTTATGCACATTACTATACGAATTCATTCATTTGTAAACGTCAATTTATTTCAACAGAATGGAGCACCATGCCATTATGCAATTGTTTGATATGGAGGTTTGTAGTAATAAAAAAAAATTAAATACAAGGGTTGGTAAGAACTTGTGGCAGTTTGGAGGAAAAGCACTCAACATAAAGAGCCATGCATGCAATTGTAACATGCCTGTTCCTATCCATTAAGGTGGAGATACGCATGCCTGTAGTTTGCTCAAAAGAATGCCAGCTACTTGCAGGTGTATATGTAAAATGGCATGCCATTAGCTGGCAAGCAAGCAGATAAAAACTTAATAAAAATCCTTAGTATGTCAGTTATTGGCAAACACCCTCTTTTGGCATGCAAGCTACTTCCCCAATTTGACGGCATGTGTATCTCCACCTTAACATCAAATTCCCCAATCGTTGGATTGGCCGTGGAGGACCTCAATCGTCTGATTTGGAAATTTGTGTAGGGATTTATTAAGTATAAAGTAGAATTACCAGAAGAATTACAGATCAAGGTGATCTTCAAAGTCGCAATGCTGAAGCGATTCAAAAGATGACACTTGAAATGCTTGAACGCGTGTCCCGTGAAACAGCTGATCGCTTTGAGCTCTGTAGAGACATCAATGACAACTACGAAGGAACTAAAATTTAAATTTACTCATAATGTTATATATTTTTATTTAAATGTGTAAACATTTTCATGTTTTAAAGGTATATTTTATAATTCCTATTATCCTATTATTTCTCAAAATAGATAGTCACTTACACACCTTATACTCGGTTGTGTTATAAGTCTGAGAATGTCAACAAACTGCAGCTGGTCAGTTTTATTTATCCTAATACTTATGTTTTAAAGAATCAACCTTCACCAAGTCAAACTAAAAGTTCGTACAAGGATCTAATATTTTAGACATCTCGGCAAATAGAAGTGAAATAATAGTTGTAAATTAGAGTTGGGTTGTGGAAATTTGACATTATGATTTATTTAAACAGGATAGAGCACTATGCTATCCACTCGAAACCATTCGTTACACTCGTAAATCCTGATTATTCTCGGAAATTTGTATTTGTACAACTTGCTAGAGGTCAAGAAACCTCCAACAGGAAAATTTCCAGATTACCGCCCACAAACACAATATGTAATGTTTAAGCGTCATTACCCTCAGTAAACCCATGATTTGAGGTTGAAATATTTATGGACCAAGAGTAATATATCAATCATAAGAGCATAAAGAGTGTCTGGTTACTTTAGCAATGATGCATTCCTAATGCAAAAACAACTTCCATATATTTCTCGATTTTATCAAACCTTTCGTACACAGTAAAGTAAGTAAGTGACGAGTCAATTACTTGCATTATTATAATACTGCCACTAACCCGACAGCAAATTTTATATTCTGAAAGTTGTGTCGAGTCAATTACTTGCATTATTATAATACTGCTACTAACATGACAGCAAATTATTTATTCTGAAAGTAGTGTCGAGTCAATTACTTGCATTATTATAATACTGCTACTAACACGACAGCAATTTTTTTATTCTGAAAGTAGTGTCGAGTCAATTACTTGCATTATTATAATACTGCTACTAACTTGACAGCAAATTTTTTATTCTGAAACTAGAGTCGAGTCAATTACTTGCATTATTATAATACTGCTGCTAACATGACAGCAAATTTTATATTCTGATTTTATCGTTTTCTATTGAAAGTTTAAATAAAAGTAAGACAAATACCGATTCACAGCTAAACCGATTTGAATCGAGTTTTAAGTATAATATTGGTTTAGGGATATCGGGATCCGTATTAGGAAAGCCAAGATCCGTGTTAGGGATATCGCATGCGGTGTTAATGGCTTAGGATCGTAAAAAAACAATCTAATATTAGCAATGTTATTTGAGGAAAGTAGAATACAGGTAAACTCTGTTAAAGCAGACAACATTGATTATGAAACCTTAAAAATATAATGTTGAATCTCGACCATCGATATCAATATCGATATCATGTTAGTAAGAGCAATTACACAACTTGTAGACTTTGTGCCTGGGAGCTCTTGACTTGCACGACTGGAAAACAATAGAGAAATAACATACGGACTCAAATTATTATTTTATCTCCAGTAGGGAGAAAAAGTTATGATTTTGGATTAGTTTAGAGGGAATAAAGCAGGTCATTTCTTCTTTGAACTCAAAAAGTAGGGAGAAAAAGTAAAAGTAGGACGAAAAAGTAAACTAGGGTTAAAAACTAAGTACTGCACACTTACTTATTTTATAAATAGTAGAAAATGAATGGTTAATGTAATAAAGTTGTTGAAATCAGGTTGGCGTCACTGCTTTTACGACCATGTTTATCTATGTTTATAACCTACATCTAAATAACCTTCTATTTGAGTTTAATTCCAATTCTTATTTGTTTTTAATATTGAATCTCTTATAATCTCTGCTATTAAAAGTGCTAATAATTATTGGTATTTAATAAAATAATAAATAAAAACTTTGCAATGGACAATAATTAGTATTTTCTCCCAACTGGAAATAAAATATTGTATGTACCTCGTGAGTAAAGTGCCATTATTCCCCTCACGATAATTATCTCCCTCGGCTGCGCCTCGGGAATTAAAAACTCTAATTCCCTTGGATTCGCCTCGGGATTTAGGGACCATGGTTCCTTCGGCTTTGCCTCAAGAACCAACTTTTTCGCTCAGGGAATAATGGCTTACTTTACACCCTAGGTGAATAAATAACTATTTCAAATCAAAATATGTATATTTAAACTTAAATATTAAATTAGACTAATAAATGTATGTTTATATTATGATATGATATGAAGAGATACTTACAGTCGATACTTCCTTGATCTGAGGATCACTGGACTGGTTTCGTAATTCACACCACAATAGTTCCATACATATATAATATATATTTCACAGAATCAGCGAATAA
>KZ652396.1:77235-89040 GCA_001010745.2 Gerris buenoi | reverse complement strand
TTTTAACTAACATCCCGAGTAGCTAGACATTTGAAACTTTCAGAACAGCTCAGAACACGATGACAATGCATTATTTTAATACTTTTAGTCATTTTTCAGCAGAATTTAATTCGTTTTCAGCAAATTTGCTGAATGAAAAGTTAGTTATGAAAAAATCCGCAAGTTATTTTATTTGTTTTGTCATATCCCATAATATTAACAATCTTCATTTTGACAGGTTTCAATTTATGATTTTTATAAATAAGAGATAAACATTAAATGACAGCAAAACAGGAAATATATCGATTATATTATTTCAAATATATCGATGGCATGGTTTAAGAAAAATTGAAAATGTAGTATATAAAAAGTTCTTTTTATCTTGCAATTATATTGTCCATCATTAATTTAGGGTTCGGATTTTTTATTTTAATTTTATACTTTAGGGTAAGTGTCCATCTGAGACTTTTTAGTATCGAGACTCACTCTCGAGATTGAAATCGCTAGTGGACATGAGGCAGAGACCAGTCTCGGAGACTCGCTGACTCTCCGAGACTCGAGAGAGGCTGATGTTGCTCTCAAGTGGACAAGGTTCTGAAACTAATCTCGAGACTAGCTCTCGAGATTTAGTCTCAGATGGACACTTACCCTTAAGATCTTCTGACAAATACAATACGCAATACAGGTTTATATGGCATGCGCAGTTATAAATCGTCCCAGATATCAATAGGAAGGTTCCCTAACTGTTAGGTTTCCTTAAATATTTTTAATACGGTGCGAATTATATTCCTAAACCCCTTCTAACCTGACATGATTTTATTACAGTACAATGTAAGCGCATGTGTATAAAACCTGTCCTAAACGATTCCCGGGATGGTAAGGAGGACGGTACAAATAGGGGGGAAACAAACCTAATAAGATTGCTTGAAAAGTTGAACTAGTTCAACTTCTTTTCCATTGGCAATTGGCAATGAGAAATTTCATTGCAGTGTTTTATATGTTTCAATCTCATGGAACATTGGAATTGAAGTCTGAAAGTACTTTAAGAGCAATGGAAATCTGGTAGATTGTCAAGGAGCACATGCGTGTTTGCAGCAAAGTTTAAAATCAGATTGGTGTTATTGTATCTTGACAAGTTGAGCGCAACCTGTATACTTTGTTGCAGGCCCATCCCAACCCTTCGGTAAACTGGTCCGAAGTACTTCTGAGGAACCTGAGACTGCCCAACATCATGCACCAGGATGTCCCCTACAAACCCCTGGACTTCTACACCTGCCCTTTCAGGAAATCTAAGATAGACAGGTAACCGCGACAGTAAATCTAGACACTTTTTACGTCTCGAACATTAACTATTCCATAAATTTTAAAAATTGTTTAGCTATAAAACTGAAAGTTACTACGTTTCCACGATGTTTAAATACGGATTGGATACAGTTTTTGGATCCAAAGTGTCCATAAAAACTTAAATTCAATTACGATTGAATACGATTCCCATTCTGATACGATAAACTAAATTTCTAAAATCGTATCTGAATTGAGTTGCATGGAAACACCTTAAATCGATCCTGACATGCACAGAACGTGGGTGTGTGACCTAGCGTATTTCTATACAAACTATAGTCAAGTCTGTCAATATACGTAATAAAAAACATTGTTATAAAAGGTGAAGGTGACTAAATTATTTATATTATCAAAAGAAACAAAAAAAAAACCGTTTTTTTTATTATTTCTTATTGAATACGGATTCACTACTCTTGAAAACACCTACCTTGTTCACTCCCGAATCAGGATTCAATCCGTATTTAAACACATGGAAACGTATTAAGTGTTTCCATGAGAAGTTTCCAAAACATTTTCCACAACAGTTTTGAAAAACTATAACCACAACCACACTCAGACTAGTTATAGTTAAGTCAGGTCTATTTTTAATTCAATTCCCGCTTCCTTGCTATTATTTTTTCAAAATAGTTTCGACGTACAACAATTTGTTGTTTTTACCTGGAACTCAAAACGTTTTGAAATCGCTGTTTCCATGGGGGTTTGAATACCAAAACCGTTTTGAAAACTTAAGGAAATATAGTAATGCTTTTTAATTTGGTTTTTTTATGGTAACACTTGTAAATCAATATTACAACCATGGAGAAGAAGCGAATATATTTCTCGCGTATAATATATAATATATTTTTCGTATAATATTTCGCGTATAATATATTTTTCACGAATATATTTCTGCATATATTTCTCCATATTATAAATCTATAATAAGTTTTCTTATTTCTCCAATATTTTGTCCCCATTTAAACAGGCGAGCGTAGCGTGGGTGTGTTATATTTTGTTTCCTTATACCTTGCAAATATTTGACATTTTCTATCATTGCTTTGCTTCCCACATGCAAACATGTGTGTTGCGAGTCTGCTTGGTGCCATATTCTACATCTACAATATATACTTATTTTTCATTGATTTCTTGCATCCCCATTCATACAGGCGAGCCTACAAGAACATTTTATATTTGTATGGATTATATACATTACAAAGAAAGTGCTTTAAGGCTCCACTGAATAAACAGGCGAGAGTAGCGAGCCTATAAAAGCTTTTTTAAATAAAGATTATCTACAAATCCAAAGAGAAGGATAAGAAATCTAGAACTACTGATCCCACTTTAAAAATCTTTCGATGAAAGAAAGCTACGCTTTCCCATAAAGTGATAAAAATCGCTAAATCCTTTAAATTGGTTCTAAACCTTTTAAAAAGAGAAAGTTACGATTTTATATGTATCTTATGTTATTCTATACATATAGACTTAATACAACTTCATATAAATAGTCTAAAGTACAATTAAAACAAGTATCCAAAATTACAACTTGATACAAGCAGAAGTTTTTTGTGTAGTGGTGGGAACACACACATTTGTAGTTGAAAGTATGTTGGGGCAAGGGGTGTAATTATATTGTGTAGTGTAGGAAGGCACCCGTTACCCCCACTCCTCCTATTCCACTCGTCATATTGAGTGTCAAAGTTGACACTAACTATTTTCTTAATATTTAATATTTATTGCAATATGCTCGCTTCAATTATGGGAACCACGCGATGCCTAGTATTTAATTTGAATCTAATGTAATGGTAATAGTGGTTTTGTGTAAGGTTTCTTGGATCGGAGAACCGGGAGACGTTCTTCAGCAACACCGTGAGAAGTAGGATTTTGTACGAGATCCTGTCCACCAGTTTGTTCGGCAAGAAGAAGAAGGGTGAGGTAGGCATCGACCGTCTCGTTTCCGAGGGTGTCTTCTCAGCTGCTTTCCCTCTCCACGAGGTAATACTACAGTAGGTATGGGGTCACTTGGGTCCACCCCCACTCCTGCCCCCAAGCCCACCCCCATTCCTTCATTACCCTTTCAATTCCACGAAAGAGTAGATGAGAGGGTCATACTCCCCGTGACCAAAGGTTACTCATTAGCCCTGGTCTCGATCAGTCTTTTATAGCTTACTTACTCCTCTCCACGAGGTAATACTCCAGTAGGTATGGGTTCACTTGGGCTGACCCCACTCCTGCCCCTTGGCCACGCCCATCTCTAACTCCACTCTCAAGGCCACGAAAGAGTGGATGAGGGGGTCATACTCCCTGTGACCAAAGGTTACTTATTAGCCCTGGTCTCGAACTGTTTTTTATACCCACTTACAACTCTCCACAAGGTATTAAATTTGATGTATTAAAATGATGAGGATTTAAATTTGATTTGGATATTTTAAATGTGGAGATGTAATATTTCTGTGTACTAAGGGACACACTAGGATCGATTTGAATGCCCTATGTATTGTAGGTAGAAGAGTGGAAATTTATTTATTTATTTATTATTTATTTATTTATGATGAGGTATTGGCATTATAAAAGCGGTGACTGGATGGCTGGTTTTTAACGGATTTTGGTATTTCAGGGTCCGTACGAGACAAAGAGGAATGTGGGGAGTGAGCTGACACCTAGGCAGGTGCTGTTCAAGTACTGGGCTCGGTGGGGCTGCTGGTATAAGTACCAACCACTCGACCACATCAGAGAGTACTTCGGCGAGAAGATCGCCATCTACTTCGCTTGGCTCGGTAACACCCAAGTCTCTCACATTTTCGTGTATTTAATTTAAGGTATATTTGCAAGCAAGAAGCAATATGTATGAAAACTACAAAGTTTTAAGATGGCGTCCAAGCGGGTAACAAACACAGTGTAGCCAACCTAATCTAGACGTCAACCAAAGACTCAAGAATCACATCAACCACTTTTTCCCCTCTAAAAAGTTAAACTAACAAAATTTAAATTTGCATCAAAATCCCACTGTCTCTTAGAACTAAGGTGTGCATTGTCAACTTATTGATTTGCGATACGATTGCACTCTGCAAAAAGTGTTACAAAGTGGCAAATGAATTTTAAACTCTGGAGAGAAGTGACTGCAACTATACTCATGACATTATATTTTTTATTCTGATAACGCGAGAAAATCGAAAAAAAGGAAGGGGAGCGAATGAGGGCTCAATATTTTGGCGGGTAGTTGGTCGGGCCAACTGGGCAAACAAAATATCACTGGATAACCTTAAGATAACCGCATAGTAGTTTTATTTTTCCCCTCATATAGGTTGGCCAATCTGAGCTGTCAGATTTACAAAGTATGATGGCATGAGTATAAGTCTGCTCTAGACAAAAGCATGGAAAAAGAAGTGCAATTTATAAAGATAAAATATTTTATTTAGTACATCCCTTCTCTGGAGCGGAGCATCCTTATCTACTTCTAATTTATTAGACACTTTATTAACCAAGGCGTTTTATAATTATTGATTGCCCCCCCCCCTCAATTGTTTTATAAGAGAAAAAATAGGGTACAACGTAAAGAGGGTTATTTATTACTAATGTGCTAGCAATTTACGTTATTGTTTAAATCTTCGATTTCGCTATTTACGAAGCAGATGATGGTTATTATTTTATAAGGTGAGCAGAGAGCCTGGCAGCCACGTAGTAATACCGAATATTATTGTTTAAGCATAGTGTAGGGTTTTCGTACTTTATATTTATCGAAATATAACGTTAATGACTTTATTACAAAGTAAATTCAGATTTCTTACCTAATGCCTTAATGCCCATGATGTCTTAATTCATACCTTAATGCCCTTCACCTCCATAAAGGGCTGCCCTGACACTGATGGAGAGGGTCATTGAAATCGATCAATGAAGCCGCTATGTAGCGAAACGAGTTGTAACTATAAAAGGGAAGTGATTTGAGAAACAATACATGTTACAGTGTGGAGGGTAGAATCTCCCCAGCTTCCTCTGCATTGTCTAAAGAAACACTTAGAGTGCTTCAAAGGGCAAAATAGGTCACTAAAATAAACTGGTTCTTTTCGCACGACGCCATTCGTTCTTTTTGGTCCTGAAACTTATTTGATAACGCCTCCTTGACGGATTATTTTGTTTGACTCCTTAGCCCTTCCTTCAATACCTCCAGATGCTACTCCGGACTTCATTCGGACTAGTTTGTTTTGAACAATCGTTTAATTAAGCCTTGTTTACACGGGCTTAGTAACTAATTATTAGTACTATTCCATTTACTAATCGCTTAGCTGACTTAGTGATTAGTGAGTGTTCACACACGTNTTAGCAGTTAGTGATTAGTGGGTGTTCACACACGTACTGGGGTTTAGCAGTTAGTGATTAGTGGATGTTCACACACGTACTGGGGTTTAATCTCTTGTTCTACATGTTTACCAGACACAGAGTTAGTGCGAGTGACAAGTATTTATAGAGGGTACTGAGGCAACCATTTTTAAAAGAAATTAAAATTCTTGACTATTTATTTCGGAAAAAAAACTCTGAAGTAACGAGGGAATAAATAAGGAGAAACTACAGGGGATTAGGGTTGTTTAGCTTGGAAAGAAGGTAAATTAATGAGGGAGCTCAAGGAACTATTATCGGGATTTAAGGTTAAAACATTTGGAAAGTTCGGTTGCGATCGATCTGCACCCAGCACCACACGGAGTTAGAACAAACATTTCAATTAACATCCCTCCTCCTCCTTCAAAATACTTGAATAAAACTACTTGGATCTTATAAACTTTTTTTCGAATTTTTTCCTACCTCAAAAAAACTTTTCTTTTTCTTGAATACAATTAATGGAATATGTTCTTAGTTTTAGTTATATATAAGAGTATTCGTGAGAGACAACTTAGTTGAAAGAGTAAATCGTTTTCCACAATTTAACCCAAATAAATCAAATCCAATCACCAAAAATTATTTAATAAGTAAAATTAAACCCGATATTTGAAAAGGAGCGGGAGGATAAATTTGGATACACACGACTATCATTATTAACTAACGACTCATGTGTATCTGGCATGTAATTGCCATCAGTGTACTCCTGCCCGGGTTGGTGGCAGCACTACTTGCATTGTACCAGTCTGAGAGGACGCTTGTACCTCGTACCTTGGCACCAAAGTCTCCTCTTTCTGAACCATCGGAAACTGTTGGCTGAAACGGAAACGTTTTCCTCTCGCCTCATTCAAACAAATGCTTGTATCGTCTTTGGACTTTTACAACTGATTCTTTTTCATCCGTCGCATTCTAGTAAGCTAAAGCCTGTCTTTTATTTTGCAGAGGCTCACTTTTTCATGTATTTTAAGTTGAGCAGTTAGTGATTAGTGGATGTTCACACAGGTACTGGGGTTTAGCAGTTAGTGATTAGTGGATGTTCACACAGGTACTGGGGTTTAGCAGTTTATATTTGTATGGATTATATACATTACAAAGAAAGTGCTTTAAGGCTTCACTGAATAAACAGGCGAGAGTAGCGAGCCTATAAAAGCTTTTTTAAATAAAGATTATCTACAAATCCAAAGAGAAGGATAAGAAATCTAGAACTACTGATCCCACTTTAAAAATCTTTCGATGAAAGAAAGCTACGCTTTCCCATAAAGTGATAAAAATCGCTAAATCCTTTAAATTGGTTCTAAACCTTTTAAAAAGAGAAAGTTACGATTTTATATGTATCTTATGTTATTCTATACATATAGACTTAATACAACTTCATATAAATAGTCTAAAGTACAATTAAAACAAGTATCCAAAANGCAGCACTACTTGCATTGTACCAGTCTGAGAGGACGCTTGTACCTCGTACCTTGGCACCAAAGTCTCCTCTTTCTGAACCATCGGAAACTGTTGGCTGAAACGGAAACGTTTTCCTCTCGCCTCATTCAAACAAATGCTTGTATCGTCTTTGGACTTTTACAACTGATTCTTTCTCATCCGTCACATTCTAGTAAGCTAAAGCCTGTCTTTTATTTTGCAGAAGCTCACTTTTTCATGTATTTTAAGTTGGTTACAAGTAAGAAGCAATATGTATAAACATTGAACATGGAACAGTAAATAGTATGGCACATGGCATCGGCATCACACAAAGTTTTAAGAAAAACAATCAGTAACAAACACAGTGTAACCAACCTATGGTAAATGTCAACAAAAGTCTTAAGAATCACAATACTTCTTTGCCTTTAAAAATTTAAAAAAAAAATTAAAATTACAGATCAAACTTACTGTGCGAGAGTTGAATTCTAGAAGAAGGTCTCAAATCAAAGGCTTGTTAAAAGCTGTTGTTCGGCATTTTTGCATTTATATTTTCCTGGCTCCATAGTTTGATCTGCACTGAGTTTACGTGCCACTAATTGAAACATCCCTTTCTCCTACATGACTCGATCCTCGGTGCTTCGATCCGTATCCTTACCCTAGCACAGATTCAGTGAAGCCTCAGGAGTAGCTGTTTCATGCTCTATCCATTATAATATAGACACAATTATAGTCCATTCACAAAATCATGACTTGTCCTACATGTCGGTGCATAACCCGTCACGGAGTTTCCATTTGTCGCCTTGTCTTATAATGCCTATTGCAAAGGTTTTTGTTTTGCAGGAAAGATGCATAAAATCGAACGGGAAAGTTCACACAGTGCGAAAAATGCGCAGTGAAAAACCTCTTCCAGCTTGAAATACTTGCACGTAACTGCGACCTGCGATGAAGTTTTACACTCCTTAGGAGAAAAAGTAGGAAGCGATCTTTCTCCGACTAGTAGGCAAACGTTTATCAAAGCGGAAAGAAACCGCTCGGTCTGAAGTGATGGACACTAGGTTATCTATTCAGAGACTATTGTAGAGATTCAACTGAAGTAGTTGAAGTTGAATAGAGTAAGACTTGAAGGAAGATAATTTAGATGTGCTGTTTCAGGGTTCTACACGGGCTGGCTGCTCCCAGCAGCTATAGTCGGTCTACTCGTCTTCCTCTACGGAGTCCTCACCATGCACAAAAATCAACTCGCTATTGAGGTATTGTTATTTTAGTATTTGTTTCAAGCTTATAGTGGGTGGAGTGTCCGGGATAACGGAAACACATTCACAGCCTGGTGTGAGGTGGTACCTGTTATTCCGGACACCCTACCCCATCTCACAACTTGGACAAAACAAAATAGGCGGAAATGCTATATTTATACATACATATACACATGATAGTAACCCCACACAAAACAATGCACGTAGCTCGCAGAGGAGAGCTACAGCTGATAATCAAAAAGCGTGCGAGTAAATTGCACGGGGGATTTGATTTTCGTCTTGCCAGTGGCTCGAGTCGAGGGGGCGACTGATAAAGCTTGCCTGCTGTAAGTAGCTCGAACTTCCTCCGGATGATAAAAGCATGATGTTTCACTGGAAAATTTTGTTGTGCAACGTGCAACACAAGATTCTGAGACAAGCCAGCCTAATTACCCACCACTGGCACACCTTTTTATAAGCATGTGTATTTTCGCCTAATTTATGTATAATTTGAGAGCCAGCGTGACCGTGTGGATTAAATTGCTAACTACATCTGCTCGCCCATTAATGAATCTAGGATGGCACGAGATCGTGAGTTCGATCCTTCGTCAAGATGCTCTGATTTATATGGCACACTAATGCTCACACCATACTCGCATCGGCGGTACAATGTACAGAGGTAAATGGTTGGAACTCATAACCACAGGCCCAGTAAAAAGGGCCAAAAATTAGGCCTACTTGTTTGGCAATAATAAGTGTTTTGTCTTATCCGTCTAGTATTAAAATATTACCTTATGACTACTAGGTATAATTTTGTCTCAGTTGTGGAATATTTTTGTAAAGTAATGTGTGTACGTTGAAGGTATGTGACAGCGGAGAGGAGTTCAAGATGTGTCCGTTGTGTGACGAGAAGAGCGGATGTAAACATTGGCATCTCTCAGAGATCTGTATCTACGTTAAACTTGCCTACCTCTTCGACCACCCCGGCACAGTCTTCTACGCCGTCTTCGTCTCCTTCTGGGGTACGTTCACTCTTCACTCTATGCTATTCTGAACACCTCCAAAAAATTTCCAATGCATGCATAATGAACACAAACTAAGTTCTTTGAATAAATAAAAATTAAAACGAAGGGATGTTTAGTCCATGTACTTTAGGACAAAGGAGTACCACACTTCAGTTTTTTATGTGTTAGTAACAATCTAAAAAAGAACATTTAATACACCTTCTTTAGATTGTTACTCCCTTCTGCTTTCTTTTTAAAGGGGCATACCAGTCCAAAGCAGAACATTCCGTACACCTTCTTAAGATTTTTACTCCTTTCTTGTTTTTTATAAGGGAAGTAACAGTTTATAGAAGTGTCCATTTGCTTACTTCTGCTCCATGAAAGTGAATTATATTAAAAAATATCTTCGAGTGTCATTGTTTATACGTGATATATTAATGAGTATGTATGTCGATGAATGTATGACGATTCATCGTCTATTAAAAGGTAAAAGGTTTTCTTTTCAGTGATAACTTTACAAAAGTAACTAAAAACTTTATGGTTGTTGTTGATGTCAAGCCGAATCTTGTTACAGCCGTCACATTCCTCGAGTATTGGAAGAGGAAATCCGTCTCGCTGGCACATCACTGGGACTGTATCGGCTTCCAGGATGAGATCGAGAGGCCTCGTCCGGAGTTCGCTGCCAAGGCGCCGTTCCTCGAGAGGAACCCAGTGACGGGAGTCCAGGAGCCGTCCTTCCCCAGGTCGCTCAGGAACAAAAGGATAGCCGCCGGCCTCGGCATAGTCTTCCTCATGGTACTTTTCAAACAACCACCAACTTTATTCCATAATCTTACTATACCGGGACTCAATATTGAGCATCTTTGTTGTCGGGCTGAATCACCACAGCGCCATTTCAGCACAGAGCTGAAACAACTGATTTACAAACTGTGACTTTCAGTGCAGGGCTGAATTGACGCTGTGGTGATTTAGCCCTGCGACATTGAGTCCCGCTGTGGACTTAGCTTTAAATTGTATTAAGACTTTCGAGTCGAGTATCCTCCCCAAAACTAATTTTGACAAAAGAAACAATGAATGGCGTCGTTAAAGTGAAATATCATTCTTAAGAATAATGAAAAGGTCGAATCTTAGCTCAGACGGTGCTGACCGGACCACATCAGCTTACCACTTGTTGTTGAGTCCCGCTGTGGACTTAGCTTCAAATTGTATTAAAACTTTGTTGTATTGTCCAGTATACTCCCCAAAACTAATTGTATTAAAGTACTTCTCAAGAGAAGAAACATTCTATGGTGCCGTAAAAGTGAAAAATCCTTCGTAAAAATAATAAAACGGTCGAATCTTAGCTCAGACGGTGGTGACCGGACCACATCAGCTTAAAGCACTTGCTAATTAACTGATACGTAGGCTTTCACGGTAGATTTGTTATAAACAGCTTGGGTTTCCGGTGAAATCCGCGTCAAGAAGGAGTTGAAATACGACGTTTTGCTTCCATTACTGGAAGCATCTTCAGGGTTGTGGTGCATCGTGATGATGACTCAAAGCAAACTCAGTTTATCAGTCAAGCTCAGTTTGGTCAGTCAGTGGCGTCGCCAGGACTTCTGTCACCTGGTGCGGTCAGTCTTTTGTCACCCCCCCCCAGTGGCGATCGTAGGTCAAAAGTTCTGGGGGGGCTAAAGCCCCCCGTGTTTTATGGGTTTAGTAGTGTAACGGGCCGGATGATTGGTGATAGGTTGTGATTTAAATAATAAGACACGTGATTGACTGATTCACTATATTTGATACTGACTCTAAGAAGGCCGGACAATTTATATATATTTCAAATTATTTATTTCAATTTTGTAAAGTATCGATATTTTTCTTTTTTTCTTTTTCTCTTCTTATTGAGTGTATCTTATGTATATATAACTTTATTTATAATTAGCACAGATCACGCACACACCGCAAAATTAAATTCACTCATTTCAAAACTACAAAATTTATTTCAGCACACAACAATTGATTCATCACTCTACACCACAGCACACCAATTTATCAACGCACAACATTAATCATACACCAAATCACATAAAGGCTCACATTCGACAGGATAGGCAAACTGATGACACTATGAAATCTTTAGACGACCTTGCTGAGGACTCAAGTCTGATAAACACATCTGACACAGATCCAACATCCACACGTCAGCACATTCCTACCAAGGCCTCGACTACACACACACACACTCCTTACACTACATGTTCAAAGAATCCCTCATCCACTCACACTATGACATTACGCGGACACCCAAGATAATATAGAAATTAACACACGAGTACTTAGACACATCATTTCATATTTATTAGATTCATTTTTTATTTTTAGTTTTATTTGATGCATAATCCACTAGTTTTTTAAGTTCAAATTACTATCGTCAGCTAATCAACATGCCGCAATCTTTTTTTTTAAAAGCAAGATTATTATATTACTTTTTATTTGAAAGACACCGGTCA
>KZ652396.1:59827-73542 GCA_001010745.2 Gerris buenoi | reverse complement strand
CCCCCCCCGCACTCCCCTGGTGACGCCACTGTGGTCAGTTCATCTTGAGCGTGCTTCGAGTCAACATCACGCTGCACCACAACCCTGAACATGCTTCCAGTAGTGGAAGCGAAACGTCGGATTTCAACCCCTTCTTGACACGGATTTCACCGGAAACCCAAGCTGTTTATCACTTGCTAATTGGTTAAAGTGAGATTTTCACGATCTATATATTTTGATGTTTTTAAGATGCGACTTGACTTTTCGAGGTTGTTAGTGATTTGTATCATGCCGGTAGACAGTAGAACTAGTTGGAGAATTTAACAATGTTTATCGCCCTCCACTTGCGGCCGGTAATGTTCCCAATTACAGCCCTGGGGCCGGTAATAATGCATGCTTTATCATTACAGGGCCGCTAATTAGTTCGAGAAGCGGCCGCTTCCTGGCCGGGCCGCGAAGTGCAGGAAGCGCTAGTAGTTCTCAGCGTCAGCTGTTTTATTTGTAAACAATCAATATTTTTACCGCCCTCCACATGTAAACATTCCTATCCTGAGCAGCCGGTAATGTTCCATATTACAGCCCTGAGGCCGGTAATAATGCATGGTTTATCCATTACAGGGCCGCTAATTAGTTTGAGAAGCGGCCTCTTCAAGACCGGAAGCGGCGTGCAGGAAGCGCTAGTAGTTCTACGCGTCAGCTGTTTAATTCGTAAACAATATTTTTATAACTGTAGTTTGTTTTGGTAATGATTTAACCCTAAAATGCATTTATTGTTTTTGAAGATTACGGCAAAATAGTTTTTTGTAGTTAGTTTACATGTGGTGGGCGATAAAATAGTGTGCGCACCACGAGCAGTAAGCGCTATGACAGGCCTCACGGCGTTAAACGCACTCGTGCTTTCAAACTTCGCCCTCGGCCTGTAATAACGCCTTTACTGCTCTAGGTACGTAAATAGCTATTATTGTGGTAATGATTAAACCAAGTAAGACTTGGAGGAAAATAATGTTTGTTTGTTTGCAGATCTCGCTGGTCCTGATCTTCATAGTAGCGGTAATCATCTACAGAGTGTTGATCTCGATCCCGCTCTTCCAGATAGAAACCTTCAAGTCCCAAGCTCAGGCCATCGCCAATGTTTCCGGAGCCCTCGTCAATCTCATCATTATCATGCTCATGAGTCGGCTCTACGAGAAACTCGCCTTCAGGCTTACTTCATGGGGTATTCACTTTTTCACTCCTTCCCGATTCTCACACCGCTAAATTGCGGTCGCCCCCCCCCCCCCCCCCCTTTTCTTGGAAAATGTAACTTAATAATTTTGCTTTAAACACTGTTTTTGTTTAATTTAATTTTTGTGCATACTATGATACTGTTAAAAATTCTAAACGTATTAAAAAGTTAAATAAAATTTCCATTAAAAATCCAAGAATGAACCATTTAGAAAAATTAGCTACATTTTTACCTAGATAGAATAGAATAGAAAATCACCTAGATTTAAAAAATTTACCCCGGACCCTTTTGATGGAGGGTATTCTATTCCCTCAAACCCCCCGGTGTCGCAATCTCGCCCCCACACTGAAGCCAAATTTCCTATAAGAAACCCAAAGTGTTGTGGTTTCGTTCTGGGAAACCTTTTTTTTGCATTTGTATTTTTGTAGAATTGGTTGTGATCCTGACCAAAATAATTCCTTTTTTTTTATAGAAGTGTGGCGATTTCAGGAAAAACTCCTGCATTTCATAAACTTTTAAATGGTATAATTAAAGTTTAAGATTAACAGACTAGTTTTTGAATTATGGTGGATTGAATGTTACCGTTACCAGACGTGAATTATTTTGGTCAGGATCACAACCAATTCTTGAACAAGTACGAAAAAGGTTTCCCCGAACGAAATCACAACACTTCGAAATTTGATGCTAAACAAAAAAGTAGCTATAAACATGGATCCGGAACAGCTTCGTTTTCGAGATATTCGCAAAAAAACAAACATTAAAAATCGTCACTATTGGGAGTTTATAGTTGATCCTTACAATTGTCAAATACTATTATTTTTACCATAATACTCTTTGAAGCAAATCTTTTAGATAGTCGAATTACATTAATTTTAGTTCTCTACAACAAAATCTTTTAAAATTGAGCGTTGATGGAGATCACCTTAATGAATAGACTAGTTAAGCGATAGGGACATAGAATTTTGAAATTTTTCTGAAGATAAGGGGTTTGTCGTACAGCGCTGGGAAGGTGTCATTCAATGAAAAATTATATTCTTTACAAGGTTTCCTTTAAATCAGCCCGCACACGATCAATAGCATTGTCAATAATAGTATTGACAATGCTATTGTCAATATGTCAATTTAGTAACAAATTTTCATCAATACTGTTTTTTTATATCAATACTAACCCCGCACATGGTCAATAGTATTGACAATACTTTTATTTATTAACAATACTATTGATCGTGTGGGGGCTGCTTAAGGTGTTTTGTAGTATTTGAGAATTTTAATTTTAAAAAATTGTGTATTTTTTAAAGCATAGCTTGTTCCAGTTTTGTATCAGTTATATTTGGTTATATGTTACTGTTTGGGGGGGGGCAGCAAGCTACTAGCACAGGGGCGCACAATTCCAAAATCCGGGCCTGGTGTTATATTTCAACAATTCAAGGGTTTCCCCTTGGCGACATTTTACTTTAAGAGAATTCGGAGATAAAAATGGTGTTAGTGTGGTAATAAGAAGCAGTAATTTGGTATTAACAATGTAAAACACAAAGATGAAGTGGTAAATGACACTATAAGAGACAAAAATGGGATGGTTAATGGTGGTAGATGACTATATAAGATATATAAAATGATAAGACCATATAAGACCATAAAATGAGATGTTTGTTGCAGAGATGCACCGGACCCAGACGGAGTTTGATGATAACCTCACATTCAAAGTGTTCATCTTCCAGTTCGTTAACTTCTACTCCTCCATATTCTACATCGCCTTCTTCAAGGGTCGTTTCGTCGGCTACCCTCACCGCAACTACTCTAAAATATTTCGCCTTAGAAACGAAGACGTGAGCAAACCGTTTATTTAAGTGAAATGCTTTATTATTATTAAATGGCTATTGAAGCATTCTATTCAATGTTATGTTTTTCGGATTTTTATGCCGCAGTGCAGTGCCGGTGGATGTCTTATAGAATTGGCTCAACAGCTGGCTGTAATTATGATAGGCAAGCAGATCATCAATAACGCCCAGGAAATACTCCTGCCCAAGATGAAAGCTTGGTGGCACAACAGAAAGGTAATATCTTACACTCGTAATACGCCTTTCAAAGGAACCCTTACTACATCTTGATACTCGAAATCACACCTAGCACACATTTTGTTATTCAATGCCAACCTGTTACTAAGTAAAGTGGAAACATTTTTAAGTTGCATTGACAAACTGAAGCTTGTCTTCGCCGGGTCGGTTGTTTCAAAAGCTAGTACCTGATTAAATTTATAAAACATACTTTTACTGGAATCAAATATATTAAATACTTGAAGTTCTAATAACAATATACTAGTTATTTTTAATGAATAATCTTGCATGATACTGATTTCCAGTTTAAGCTGCCTAAATCGAAGAACTCTCGTTGGGAAGAAGATTACCAGCTCGTGGACAATGAGGGACTCTTCGAGGAATACCTGGAGATGGGTAAGTCGAATACAAGCAATATTTTTTAAGCTCTAGAACAAGGCGACATCCTAGGCTGGAAATTGTTCTCTGTGAACAGGTTGACTGACCGTGCAGTCTAGTTGACTGACGTAATTCCAGCGATGCACTATGCTAACATAAAAGAATACATTACACTAGCATAAGTTTGCAAACTGATGCAATAACAAGCACTTGGTTATTATAATTTCCTTTATTCTCAGCCTCATGCTAGCTCACACACGAAACCCTTCGATTATAATTCAGTCAGAAGCTGTAGTTAAAAAGTAGGCCATCCTTAATCCAAAATACATTTAAAATATGTATTCTCTTAAGAGATCTAAAGTGTGGAAATGCAAAATTGTAATTCATTCGTATAAACCAACATATAAAACTGTTGTTTCTTAAAGTTAATTGCCAAGTTCGAACCGTCTATTTCTTGCCTAATAGCCTCTTAAAATCACACCACAGTATGGTCCATGTAAGCAAATTTACTACGTAAACGTAGTTAATTCCGTTTCACGAAGGGTTTTAGGTCCGACGTTATTGATCATCGAAGGTATAACTCCAAGCAACAGTAAGATAAACTTACGCTTGGAAGGGAAACCTTTCCTGAATTTCCTAAGAGTTACCTCTGTCGGTGTAGGTAGTAGCTGCCTTCTTCCGACAAATATAATACCAATAGAGGTAACCCCGGAATTCCAAGTATACTGGCGTTCCAGGAAAGCAGTGTGAGTATGCAGATGTTCTCAAATAGACCGATAGATCAAATAGATAGATTCCATTTTTTATAACTCGATAGAAATCCATTGCTAGTTTTATCGATTATAGAGTAGACATTTAAGAAGTAGCAAATATTTATACAGATATATTGTAATCTTTGTAATTAGACTTAAATCGAATATTGGCTATTGTAATTTGTCAATAGATGACAAAAGTTGGGTTCGAGATCTCAGTAAAAAAAAAGATGTAACATAAATGAAGAAACATCTACTATAATCTTTGTCACTTCCTGCAAGCTGCATGAGAAAAATCCCATGTTTTTTCGAATATCAAGTGGTAAAGTATCTAGTGTTTGAGTCTCATGCTCATGCCAATACTAGTGGATGAAAACTATAGACTACAGAGGACTGATAATTAAGTTATATTTTAGTTTTGCAGTTCGGTTTCATCACGATATTCGTGGCTGCCTTTCCTCTGGCCCCGCTCTTCGCTCTTCTCAACAACTGGGTGGAGATTCGATTGGACGCGCAGAAGTTCGTGTGCGAGACACGCCGGATCGTAGCCGAGCGAGCGGAGAACATCGGCATTTGGTTTAAAATACTCAACATGCTGGCTCACCTCGCCGTAATTTCCAACGTAATGTGGTTATATAGTGCATTTGGCCTTACATGATCGACACCTTTTGTATTATTTTATTTTGGAACAGGACTCGTTTATTAAATAGTATGGTCGGATGATTTTAGGGGTTCCTTATCGCCTTCACGAGTGAGTTCTTGCCGAAGTTATTGTATCAGTACGACTACGCATGGGATTTACGAGGTTACATCAATTTCACTCTGGCCTACTCGCCCAACGAGACGGACGAAGATGAGCCTAACAGGATTTTAGAGCAGTGCCGGTACCGAGGGCTGAGGGACACCGAGGGGAACCACACAAAGTTCTTCTGGAGACTCCTGGCAGTTCAGTTCGCTTTCGTCATCGTTTTCGAGGTAATTTGAACATCCAACCTTCACAAAGTATAAAGGAGATCTGTTAAATTACAATCGTGGTTAATATATGTGTAATTTCAGCACGTGGTGTTCGGGATCTGCAGACTTATAGACATTTTGGTGCCAGATATTCCCGACTCCCTCGAGTTGAAAATCAAACGTGAGAGGTACCTCGCAAAACAAGCTCTTCAAGACTCTGATACCATCCTTAAGGTAACCATTTTACTTCATACGTTTACTAAAGTCAAGTCATTTCAGCCCCTAGAAATTCTATGGTTAAGAACCCCGATTATTCCTTACTGTCATCGCGGACCTTCCAGCACCATCAAAGAATTCCCTTTCTCCTCAGGTCTCCTTCCCCTTCTGCTATACTTGGCTGTCCATGTAGCTAGCAGCTTCTTTGCGTTTCTCTCCGTATGGTATCTTCTAAGTGCCAGTGCGCAGCAATCGCAATCTGCCAGTACGAGGTATTTCCCAAAAGCGTTCGCAGAAGTTCTTAAAGTGTAGCCTTAGCCTTAGCTAATCATAGGCCAAAGAAAAATTATATTAGGAAGCTGCAGACAACTTGTAATATGCACTTGTAGCATCAATCTTAACTTGCACTGGGCCCCTTCGATTTATTATACTTTTTTATACTTCAAGTGTTTGTGACTTTATAGTTACTAATACGCCTCCAATATCCATTGCTATTTGTTATGTTTTTATCGTTAAATGTTAAATAAAAAATCCAATAAATGCTTTCAAAAAACGGGGTGTATAATGTATAACTACATATAAAGAAGTGATAACAGATAACTGATCTCCTGTTTGCCCATTTAAGTGCAGTAAAATATACAATTTTATTGAAATGGTTCAAACCGAATATTTTAAATTTTAATTTACATATTATAATATATTTGACTTGTGTTCAAATAGTAACAAATGAAAATTATCAGGGTTTAACATTTTACAAGGAAGTCTTAAGTAGCATTTTTGTGCACATTTTTAGATAATAAAATAAAGATAAAAGATAATAATATATTGAATTTATAAAATGTTATAAATATTTTACTTTTTCAGGTGGCAGCGGGAGTGGAAGAGTATGGAAACGTAGCTAGAAAGCCGACCAGAATGGTCCTGGACCTGACGGCCGAGCTTGGAAGGAGAACTGCTCGTATGCATGAAGAGATGAACCAGCAAGCGGTACAGCTGGCGGTGGCACAAACGCAACAAGCCATGAGTCCGTCCACTAAAGACCCTACACCTCCTCTTCCTCAGAACGGCACAAGAACTCCTCCCGGCGATTTGTCCAGGAGTCAAACGTGTTCCGAACCTATCGCACCCGCAACCTTGCCGAGACGTTCGGCGACGTCGCCAGGCCTCGTACATTACACCACACATGAATCGACAAAAAGACCGAAAAGTCTCGTGTCATGACCAAGCTCTTCTCTCTGACTCGGTCCAGGGATCGCCTCGACTTTTCTTATGTAGCGTCCGACCGACCGATCTCCCCAGTCCGAACGGTACTGGACCGGCTCAAATCGAGACGGCACAAATACCTAATGACACCCTGATATTAAAGTCGGGATGTCGAAGCGCTGTTTTTCAAAGTTAAACGCTAGACGAATCCCCACAGAGCCTTCGAGCTCTTTACGATGTGATAATAGGGTGGGTGGATCCGACGAAACTCACCGTTATAACACAAAGAGCAACCCGCTCGAATTGAACCCCTGCCTCCTGTCCGACCGTCCACAGATCTGTGCTTCCGCAGCTCGACCTCTTGGCAGAGTCGGAGGTTCGGGGCAGCCCAGTCTTCCCTCTACACTCGATTCGTGTAAAACAACTTTAAAATATTACAAATCATCTGTTCAAAAGCTACATGATTAACTTATTGTTTTACTCGTTATAATGTCGAACCGTGCCTACAGACAGTACAAACCCCTGGCCACGGAATAGAAGCCTAGCATGTTAGTACAGAACTAACATAGTAACGGTGTTTAGTAGCATGGCCGAAGATACTAGGGCTTAATACACCAACATCTTGGTTTCTACAAGAAAATACTTTTTTACCTCAATTTCTTTTTAATAATTTTAGTTTGTACTTAATCCCGCTTTTATGCTTAGCTTTACAAAACAAAAATTCCAAAGAAATGATAGATCTGGGTTTCAGTGGCCCTTACAGGACTTGATTCTCATATTATAGAAAACAAAATAGGCTTCAAATTACTTCTCCGTAGTCCGTTTTTTAGAACCTCAAAATTTAAGCTGAATGAGTTTAAAATTATTTGGTAACTCCCCCCCCCCCCTCCCTAGCTCCACGCAAACCCTCTATATTTTAAACTAATCAAAATATACTTTCCTACTAAATATCCTAATCCCATGAAAAATTACTGCGAGAATCACCTAGATAAAGGCAAAACTATGGAAATGTGCTATTAGACAAATGACAAAAGCGAAATCCGTGACAAAAGTTTTAGCTCGAAAAATAATTAAAAATACAATTTAAAGTTGAATTATCATTTTATTTGATTTTTACTGCAATAAAGGTAATTGGTAATGCTCAAAAAGAAAACTAGTTTGAAAATACGAGGCGAGGTAACCAATTCCAGTCACTGAGGGAAGAATTTGCAGCATGTGCAAGAGAAGAATCTGCAGATTTTGCAAGAGAAGAAACTGCAGCATTTGCAAGAGAAGAAACTGCAGAATTTGCTAGAGAAGAAACTGCAGCACTTGCAAGAGAAGAAACTGCAGAATTTGCAAGAGAAGAAACTGCAGAATTTGCTAGAGAAGAAACTGCAGCACTTGCAAGAGAAGAATCTGCAGAATCTGCAAGAGAAGAAACTGCAGCATTTGTAAGAAGAGACGCGATGAAATGCAAGTTAATGGTTGGACTACAGTCGTTTTGATCGTTGAATTCAAACCTTAACATCTTCTCCTTCAACATGTCCAATATCACTACAACTGTAGCACCAAAGACATAACTTGCTTTGTGGACATCTGACTTCTCAGTGATTTATACGTCTTTAACTTACTGACTAAGTCTGCACTGAGAAAGCTATTGATTTCTGCTAAGAGCTCTACGTGTCCCTAACATTATGTTACTTCCTACTTAACAATTCGACCTAAACAACTTCTAATAATAATGTGATTTCCACCTAATTTAGCCATGTTAGTCCTCCATTATTCGTCAATAAAGTACAGTGATTAAAACTGTTATTGCAGCGCAGCCGATTGAATGGTGGAAGGCCTGCTTCGCAATATAAATTTGTTTCTACAGTTCACGCCAAATAAGTATTAGTGCGTTGACTCAGGAAAGTCAAAGAAAATGGGGTGGGAAGCCAATGAGAACACAGGATTTTAAAAGCCTGAGCTCTTATTGGCCTACACCCCATTTTTTTACTTTCCTGCGCTGTCAACACACTAGAATTCATTTGGCGCAAACTTTACAATTATACTTGAAGCTGCCGAACCGATTACAAAATGTCTCTTCTTTTCAATCCAACTGGTTTTTAAAATTAACTGTTAGGAAAGTAATTGAAGTAAATCCTCATAGGAAATCTGTTACCAAATTAGTCCAAAATAAATTTTCCATAGTTCCTTTTTACCCGAGTCCGAACCTTAGTTTCCTAAGCTACCTGATTTGGAATAATTAAAATTCCGACAGAAGAATATGTTTAACAAATTAACTTCTAAGATGTCTTTCTCACCGTTATCACTTGGTTAGCCATTTTTCTTTATTCATATCCTACAAACTTAAAACACCACACATATCTGTACTTTTAAAACAAATTAACTGTAAATTTTTAAGTTATTTTAATGAAATTCTAAGCCCGTTATATTTTTAAGTCTATAAAATTCCAATTTATAATAATTCCTTTTAACTGTTAAGTTTAGAACTGATAGTATTTTGTGGTTGAGTTGCACAACTCGTATCAGCTTTACACGCCATTTTATCTGTCAATTTATACTAAACTGAAGATGATCTCAAAGTCCAAAACCAAAACATGTTGAATGTTATGTACAATAATACACAGTAAAAATCTAAAATTACTTGGGGCAATTGGAATCAATCAAACCGGTAGCCGGTTGGCACAAACCAACATGGCTTCAATTTATTATTAAATTGATAGAAAATCTATGGTTTGGTCAACATTTAAATACACCGTTCCAATTAACATCGCCAGGGGAAGAGACCGTGGCGAAGGGTGGTACTAATTAGTTCTTTTAAGTTGACCCTATAAGTCAACGGAATATGCTATAAATGGCTCGTTCAGCAGCGGTTTTAGCCCTCCTGCACCGCATCTTCTTTATCGCACAATTTGATTAGTCGATCCACCGTCATCTAACCTAACTCTACCTCTAGGTAGGTAATGTTCCAAGATGACTTAAAAAATGACTTATGAAATGACTTAAAAAACATTTAACTTGAAGATCGAGAGTTCCCAAATTTAGAACAAATTTTGTTGATTTCAGCAAGACAAGGATGAAAAGGCAGTTCACGTTTACAGCCGACCACGTTCCGGGAATGTGGTCCTGGTCGGGCCAATGGGGCAGGCCACGTTCCGGCAACGTGCTTACCCAACAACACGGTTCAGATTCTATCCAAGGCCCTATTCGCATGTGGATGCACAAATCTGGTCTCAAGCAACCTCACGACCAGAAGGCTGGGTGGCTGAGCGATTTAAGTCGCCTGTCATCCTCACACAACCACGACTCAAGTCACTCGTATAACCACGTTTTCTGAAGTCTGATTAGAAAGTAAAATCAATTTGCACAGGCAAGATGTGGAGTTAATACCAAATACTACAAGAAACATGCCACGCCTGGTGGGCAGCTGAGAGACTGGAAGACTTGGAGACCTGCATGCAGAGTCGCCTGGTTTCTGAGTTGCGGCGTTTCTGAGTCGACGCCTCTAGAGTATCTCCGTCTAAGTAGCGCCTCCTAATTACACATGTTTCTCTTGGTCACCGAGTATCCTGGTCGCGTGGAGATGTGCCTATCCCAGTGTGAATAGGCCTAATCAGCAGCCCTGTAGAGCATCTGTAACGTTTCGCTCTCTCCTAGCCTTTTTTTTGTTATTCAGTTATTTAAAGTTGATTTTGTTTTATTTCCCTGCTCCTGCATTGTGCCCAAGCAATTTTTCGTCAAACATCAAAGTGAATTTTCGATGTTTTGACTAAAGGCGTATACACGATACGACCTCCATACACGATCAAACATTTTGACCGTGTATGGGGCTGTTTGATGTTTGCGCAAACATGATGTTTGACGTGTTGGCTTAAATTTGCCCGACTTCAGGTTTGCGCAAAATGTTTGATCGTGTACGGGGGCCTTAACATCGATGTTTGTCTTTTCGATGTCGATGTTTAGCTACCGATGCCCAATCTTAGAGTAAACTCGGTGAGTCATTGCGACTCGAGTGAGAAAGTCAAGCCGTGCCATCAGACGAAAGATACTTAGTTACGTCTTGTACTTTAGTGTGTATGAGCACATCTCATAGAGATAGAGAATCTGCCAATCTAAATGTCAAAAAGTAAATTTTATTCATATTTAAATCAAGCCTCGTCCAAACTGACGAACCTAACAGAGGAAACGAGCCAAGGCATATGTCTCTGCGTATGCCCAGTCTAAAGTGCGCCTGCGCATCTCAGACTGGGCATGCGCAGAGACCAATGCTTTAGGTTCGGCAGTCTGGACGAGGCTTTAAATCTGCCCAATAGTATATGAAATATATTAGATAGTTTCTAAAACTCGGCAGTGACGAAACTAAGCTATAGTTGGACGCAGTTGATAGATAGTTTATGTTGAGATGGTTGGCAATAGATAGAATGTTTGTACATAGTTGATATTATTATGAATGTCGTGTAAAGCTGATAGTGAGGAGGCAAGCACAGACTCAGATGTAACTGTGATATTTGAATCAAACAAAATAATCTTCTTAATTACCGTTGTATATTTATTCGTGCTACACAAATTTTTTTATTCTTGTTAAATATTAAGCCAATTTGTGACATTTTTTTCTCTTGTTTTTTTAAATTTATTTCTTTTTAAGACTTATTGTTAAAATTAAATTTTAAGATGCCATGTAAATAAAATTATAAAGATTTAACCTTTTTTTCCTTTTAAAAAAGATTTATATTTATTCAAGTGCAATTGATAACTAATAAACGAAGCAATAAATAATGTTGTTAAAAGTAAATAAAATGTGTTTAGATTTTTTACAGTTGAACCTGGGTTATGGGGACATATGAAACTTTTGTATTTCCTACATCACTATGTAGTGTCTCAGCTCCGGTATAGTGGAGGTGGACAAGAAGACACTCTAAAATTTAGGTAATAAGAAAATAAGGGTTGGGTAGGTTCCCTCTAATTGTGGGTGATACCAAGGAAGAGAAAAATAAATATATATATAATTATATCATATCAAAATAGAATAGAGTGGGGTTGTACTAAAATAAAATGTATAAAAGATATTATTGAGATAGAAGATGAGATCTTACCAAGAGAAGCTGCAGACATGCCGGTGCCGAAGACCGAACTGACTTGTCACCTGAGGGAAGCTTCCAGGGTTAGATTTTCCTCCGTCCGTAAAATTTAAAAAATTTCCAACTGGCTCCGTACAAAAACAAATCATAATAGACGCTAAAAAAACTAATAGTTTCCTTAAAAAAAATAAAGATATTATAATAACTAGAGCTGACAAAAGCAATATAACAATAATTATGACTAAGGAGATGTATATAACAAAAATGGAATCACTTTTAAATGAAAATAATCTGTACAGGAAAATAAGGTGCGATCCAGAAAATAAATTAGAAACTATCAAAAAAGAATATAAAAAATTAATACAAAAATTACTTGACAAAAATTATATAACAAAAGAAGAAAAAATAAAACTCAATATAAATAATTGCAATTTCTCCAAAATATATGGCCTACCAAAAATCCATAAGGAAAACATCCCACTAAGACCAATAGTAAGCAGTAACAATGCTCCTACTGAAAAATTGACTAAGCTAATAAATCCCACATTAAACAATTTGAGCCATAATAATAATTTTGATTATAAAAATTCAATAGATTTAAAAAAAGCTTTACAGAATATAACAGTTAACGATGATGAAGAAATTATATCATTAGACATTAAAGCCCTATTTACAAGCATCCCATTACAAGAAACCTATAAAATTATACAAAACAAATGGGACCAAATAGCCCCATATACCAACATTAATTGCAAAAATACCTACCTAGAAACTTTAAAATTCATCTGCAATAACAATTATATCCAATTCAATAATAACATATACAGACAACTAAACGGTACCCCAATGGGGAGTTGTATTTCCAGTAATCTTAGTTCAATATTTGTAAATGATCTCTTAACCTTAATAATTAATAAATTACAACATAAACCAAAATTTATAGGCAAATATGTGGATGATTTAATCATTATCACTAAAAAAAATTATATTACCGAAACATTGGCAACCTTCAACAAACAGAATAAAAATATTATTTTTACCATTGAAAGAGAAAATGACGGCAAATTAAATTATTTAGATATCACAATAATTAGGGAAAAAAACGGACAAATATCAACCATATGGTACGAAAAAGACCTAAAAAAGGGATTATTTTTAAACTATCATTCTGCTCACCCAATGTACCAAAAAAGAAATACCATCCTCAACTTAATTAAAAAAGCTCTTGCAGTCACAGACAATAAATTCATACCAAAACTCAAAAATATAATATTCAATAAACTGGAAAAAAATAGTTACCCCAAAAAAATAATAAATAAATACTGGCACATAGCTAAAACAAATTCCGCCAAAATAGACAGAATAGATAACGTCAAATATCACAAATCTCTTACCTACATAAAAGGACTAACAGAAAATATTCAAAAGACATTTAAAACATTCGATTGCAATGACATCAAGTTTGGTTTAAAACCCATAAATAAGTTAAAACAGATATATCATAGCAATTTGAAAGATAAAACTGATAAATTAAAAAAAACAGATGTAATATATAAAATTAAGTGCAAAGACTGTGATAGTGTCTACATTGGTGAAACCACACAAAACCTGGAAACCAGACTAAAACAACATTGTTACGATATTCAAGCGAAAAACGGTAAAACGGCTATTGCTATTCACTCTGCTAAAGAAAACCACCAAATAGACAAAGATAGTATCGAAATTCTGGACACAGAAAGAAATGTTGCAAAACGAAAATTTCTTGAGTCAACGTTTATCTCCTTATGTGATAATTCCATTAATTTTAAAACTGACTCAAAGGACATAAACAAATATTACTCCGCAATCCTAATAAAAAAATAATAATATACTTCTAATATACAGCTAA
>KZ652396.1:16698-29541 GCA_001010745.2 Gerris buenoi | reverse complement strand
AGAAGAAAAGAAGAGTGATGTGAAGATGACCTTAATGATGTAAATACAAGGGTCGAAACGTCTCACAAAAATAAAAATTTGAAATTTTAAGTGAAAAAATGTGAAATTATTTATTTTAAAAAAACACCTTAGATATCCATCTACAAAAAATACCATATATTAAAATTATAAAAAGGTGTATACGTTTAAAACGTTAATTAAAACTAGTAAAATGTTATTTTATGGTTTTACCAATTTATCTATCTACACGAAATTTGAGCTAGAGACAATATAAGAATACCGTATTCATATTGTACCGTAATATGTATCTAAAAATATTACTCTAATCTTTTCTACGTATCCAATATGAATTTACCTTAAATTCTTTAAATATGAAATAATAATAACATTCTGACATATTATTAATCTCGTTCTCGAATAAATTTTTTAACTATGTATTTTTTTTTATATATATATATGTATGAGTGCACTCTCATTATTGTAATTTACCGTAGCATGGTAGATGTTCTTCTATATAGAAACTTTTTTTAAAAAACTGGTACTTAAGTTTCCTCCCTAAAATGTCTTGCAGTTTGCAGTGAAATCATTTTGTGTGGCATCAGTGTCGTCTATAATGTCGTCATAGTGACAAATTTCATATTAAAACAACACAAATATAAATATATTTGTTTATATAAGACAAAAAATTTGAAAAAATAACGTAAGTAAGAGTTGTACAGTAATTATTATTATTATATAGTTGTAAGATGATTTGAATTGATTGTTATATTAAAAATAAAAAAAAATAAAAATAAATAAAAAATTCTAATTATTATAATATTATGTAATTTTTAGAGAAGAAAAGAGGAGTGATGTGAAGATGACCTTAATCATATAATACAAGGGTCGAAACGTCTCACAAAAATAACATTTGAAAAATTAAGTGAAAAAATGTGAAATTATTCTTTTTAAAACAACACCTTAGATATCCATCTACAAAAAATACCATACATAAAATAACAGCGAAGTTTCAAATTTTTGTGTCGGGTATTTTCGGAGATACAAGGTAAGTTAACGATCTCCAGTCAGAATATTCTTATTTCTATTTTCTATTCTAGGGTCCACATCAGTCCTGAAAAAGAATTACACATTTTATTCTCCGGCGAGTTAATTAAAGATTCACAATCGATCTATATTACTAATATTTTTCTATCGAATTTCTCTTTTTGTAAAATACGATCAAGGAAAAAATCAAACACTATAATATTTGTCAGTACGTTTCTGTCTTTTACATTATTCGAATCAGGTTTGTCCGAAGACGCTCTCAACAAGACCAATGTGTATTGCTGGATCCCGTGCAAGTAAACAAAAAATATAAAGTAAATTACGGATTTCTATCAGAAGCAGCGTCGAGTTTAAAAATAAATTTCCTGACTTTTATTATAAAACATTTCTTTTTTTAAAAAAATTAGATTTTAATTTTCCTCTTTTAAAACGGATTTATTAACAAATATAGGAAGATAAAATTTGACTTAGTAATTTTTATCGTATAGGTGCATTATAATATAAAAATAACTGGATTACTCCCTCTGATGCATTAATGCCCCCTGAAATCAGCTTCAAGTGAGGCTGAAGCTTGGAAAAATAATAATTCTATTTTAAAATTTAGGTATTATTTAAAATGTATTCGATATAAAACTTAAGTGAAACGGTTGGACTGGTTTAAGTTGAAGTTTTAGCGCTTTACAGAGTCGCTCTGTATTTAGACGTGGCGTCAAGCGTCCAGCATTCCCTACCCCCTCGAATCGAAACCTTCTTCCGTGCTTCTTGTCTCCTCTTTTATTTTTATTTTATTTTATAAGTCCGCGAGTGTTTGTTGTTCGGGAGTCCGTCTGGATTTTCTCTATATATTATTATAATTATATTCGTCCGAGTGTTTTAAACTCGTGTTTAAGTGCGTCCAGGAGATTAAGTTTTCCTCGGATCCTTTATATAAAGAGCTGCTATGCTGCCGAAACTGCTCGCTTACCTGTAAGGTCAACAAGTTTACTAGGTTAGTCCAGATACGGAAAAACAAATATCTTCCGTCTGTTTTATTTCAAGTATTAGTGATTTGTTCGAAGGACGTATTTAGTTGACTCGAAGTGAAGTGTAAAGGGTTTTCTAAAGGAAAGCCTACTCGACGCGAGAGAGAGTTTAAAAGTGATATCGAACCACTGTACCGTCACATACAAGGTTATAATGTAGACACTACCAAAATATTTAACGACGAGTTTTGTTTTGAGTAAATATGAAATTGTTTTTAGTGGCAAGTTATGGATAAAGTCACGATCAGAGTGTGCGAGCTACGTTAGTCGACTGGAAATATTTCAAAGTTATTCGTTCGGTTTTCTACTGCTCGTAATAACTGCTTTACGTACCGTTTCCTTATATCCTTCGTATTCAGTTTAGTGTTTCGAATCGAAAATTAATTTTGTGTATTTGTCTCTTAAGTTTTATTTTTTTTCATTTTATTCAAAGTGTTTCCAAACTTTCTCTAAATTACGTGTTACATATGAACGAGTATTTTTGAACTTGTAAGAAAATTCTTCTAACTACACAAGTATATTTGAGTTTTCTTTGTATGTTTAGGTAATGTGTAATTTATTTAGCGTTGTCGCTCGACGTATCGTTCACAAAGGAAGGGAACATATTGTGACTAATCGACCCTTTAATCTAACAAATCAATATCGTATTTACGTATTTTATCTGAAATTTCCTAAAATCGATTAATAATTTTGTAACAATTTTAATATTTCGATTTCAGTTCGTTTTAAAAAGTCAATTTTGATTCCCAGTGTTTTTCTTAGCACTTTTTTACTAGTGGTTGATGATATGTTTGGGCTTGGAACGGTCTGTACGAGCCTTATAATGTATCGCAAGGAACAGAGAATTGGTTCGGCTTGCAATATGTGTCTATATTTTATTTTTTACTTTTGACTTATGCTCACTACCCTCAATTTTATTTATTTATTTATGATAAGGTCTATAGAATCTTAGTTGATAAGAACCTACTGAAATCATTGATACATGAAAGAAAAGAGTAAGCTCATAAATCAAAAGGAAATGAAACTTAAATGCGCTTCTGTATTAACCTGGGAATCTATTCAGTATACTTTGTTTTTCGAACAGGATAATTTTAATTAAATTATAACGGGTTTTTTATACCTCGTGTCAGAGAGGTTATGTAAAGTGACAAAGGTTGCTGTGACGTCATGCGTCCTCCTTGATTTTTCGTCAGGTTATCTTTTCTGGCTCATAACAAACCTTTGTTTACTAGTGTTCTGTAAGCATTTTATAGTTTTTTCCTCTTTTTATTCTATTAAATGTTTTTTTTAACTGTTTTTAACCTTATCATATATCAGTAACATCATTAATAAGCCAATGAATGTATACATTATAGATGATAAAACAAATAATTTTCACAAATAACTCAAATAAGATGTAAAATATAACTTATTTACAGATTATGTTACACCACTCAGAAAATGGATTTGTTTTGCGGTAAAAGTGACATTTATCTTTTAAGGCTCTATGGTTGCATCCAAATTTAAAGCATCTAGATTTTTCATTCTTAAATTAATAAAATTGATTAAAAAATAATAATAAAATAAAATTACACTGATGAAACCCAATTGTATATTGTTTGTTATGAGCCAGCACAGATTAGCCAACGTAATAACACACACTTTTTTTTACGTAAGTGTGTCACACTTTCCTGGCAATTTACGATAAAGTGTCGAAGAGATTAATATTTGAGTTTTATTTAATATGTGAAAGTTGCTCTACAAACAGTCTGTTCAAGTTAGGTGCAATTGCCTTTTTAGTGCATTTTAGACGGTACTGGTTAATTATGGTGCCCTCTTAGTGAAAATTACCACCAGCTAACCACCTCTAAGCACCTTCCCCATGTAAATAACATCATACTGAATGCAACATCGATAATGGACTACAGGTGGAAGGTTACAGCCAACGACTGAGATTGGCACAAAATTAACCAGTACCGATCAAATTTAGTACTTCTTTAGATTGTTACTCCCCTATGATATTGTAGAATATAAACAGCTTTGATTTAATAATAAGACAAAGGGAAGCTTAGTCCAATGTACTTTCAGACAAAAGGAATATCAGTCTTCTGTTTTTATAAGGAGAGTAACAGTCTAAAGACGTACCTCAAAGTTTAAGTAAGGTGTGAATTATGTAATACAGTAGAGTCTCGCTTATCCGGACCCCGCTAGTCCGGACAACTGTATAATCCGGGCAGGCCAAAACCTATGTACATATTTGTTTAACTTTCGACATAGTAAACTCAATAGAAATTAGATATATTTTCACAAATCAATAAAACTATGTAACTCTCAAAACAAATACAAAGTGACAGCTTGTCATATTCTACACAATATTGAAACCAGGGCTAATTCAGATTTACGAATCATTGTTAAGATTATTGGAATTTCTGCTTTTATTGTCTATTAAAATAGTTCCTAGAATAGTTTATAGGTGTATATACCAACATTCTGGCACGAGGAATACCCGGTATTTCTGTTAAAATTTAGAATAAGTAAGAACATCAAAAAATCTCTTTTGGCTCCATAGGAATGTAGGGCGGAAGATATAAAGGTAGAGTATTCCAGGAATTACAACTGATTACTAAGATGGTGAGAGGGTTTTAAGAAACATGTAGCAGCGGCTCAACGCAGTTCCGTGAAATTTTGCCAAGCCATGTGCGTATAATGTCCCAACTTATTGTGAAATGATTATCCGTTGCTCGAATTTCATATCGAACACAGCTTGTTTCCCTGGAAGCCCTTCTATTCCTACACCTGCTTAGTAGATTGCAATTTTATTTTAATTCATTTGATATTCGGACTGGTGACAGAATAGTCCTATAATAGTGGACATACGTTTATGTAAAATGTACAAGCATGTTTTTAATATTAGTTAAAGCAACTTTTACGATAAAACCATTGATTTTAATAGTTTTTCTCAACTAAAACTCATTTTATAACTGATTCCGTTTAATCTGGACTGGGTCCGGTCCCGTCAAACCTGTATTAAATGGGTTTCGTGTAACATATGTATATGTATACATGAGATATATATTTATTATTAAACAAGCTAATATATATATTTATATGTGTGTGTGTGTGTGTGTTGTTATTAGATCCAAGTGGTCGCCATGACATGAGCCAGGTGGATTCACACTTCATCAGAGCTCTCGCCACTCCGCCCCACCGCAGGACGCTACAGGTATTTAATTCAAATTTTAAAATACGTTATAGTTGATTAACGTGTTCTTTAGTAGTACGTGTTCAAAATTAGACCCTTAAGGAAAAAAATGGAGGGGTAAAGAGGGTGATTAAACCCAGCCCTGACCATCGTTACTTGGAAATTTAAAATTCAATTTTTGGGAAAGATGTAAACTATTAAATAATAATTTTATAATAAAATCATTTTTAAAAACAAGCTTTTATATTCTTCTCAGCAAACCCTTTCATTTGATACCCATTCGTGGGCGTGCTTTAAAAATAACTAGTCCGCCATCTTAGGCTGTCCACCATATTGGATTTAGAATGACGTCACTTAGCTAACCATGCATTGTCATCCAAACTAAACGTGTATGCGCAATTTCAATTCAATTGGTTGAGGATAAGATTTGACCCGAACATACATACATACATACAAACATTGCAAATTTAATTAAAAGCTTTTAAAAAGCAAACAGTAAATACTACCCATTTACTTTTCTAACTTGGTTTTCTTTTACTAAGTTATCTTTTTAATATTGTGTCTATTCATAAGTTTTTATATGACTGGTTTTTTTCACCGTTTCACTTGTATTCACCGTCACTATTTAAGCAGGAAGAGTTTTTGTTACATTTTAAAGTTTCAGTTTGTCAGAATTTACTTTGTAGCAGTTTATTATCCTGAAATATGTTAAGAGTTAAAATCACCTACTGTTCTGGAACATGACAGATATTTTATTTCGATTGTTAAATATTAGTCAGTTGAATGTCAAAACTTTATAGTCCAGGAGATAGCGTGCAAAAAATTATCTGGCTAACATGAAGCTAGAATTTTATGTATAAATAAATCTTTTGGTATCTTTTAAGAATATGTGGTCGGCTAAGTTCGTCTGCGGGACATAGCTTGGGTATTGGCATTTGAAAAAAACAAACAGGTGGAGAGCGACCATTTCCCAGCTTTTATGGTGGGGAATGTGATTTTCATGATTCTGAGTTCAAAATTAGTTATTAGACCAAAAATCAAGTTGATGGTACAGTAGAATCCCGATATATCGTATCTTCAAGGAGTCGAAGTAAAAATATGATATATCGAGTAGTTCACTAAATCGAGATTATGAAATATTGATGGTAAAAAAAGAAAAATTAGTGTAATAATTAATACTTGTATTTATTTTGCACATAAAAATACACTGTGTATGATCATAAAAAAATTAAATATGTACTTGGTTTAAAAAAAAATTATAATATGTTTTTTGAATTAAACCATTTGTTCGGGTGTTATCCATAGCATTTTATCTGAGTAGAACAGAAGGAGGTAAACAAATCAAATCTTGGAAAAGGGTCCCCTCCTTTCATATACGTTTAACCGCAATTTTCTCAGAATTATTAAAGTTATTCCTTCATCTAGAATCTAGGCTGTCCAGGAATTTCATGTGGTTTGGACACAATCACACTCTCCCCCTTGAGTCTTTGTGCGAGAGTTCTAATTTTTTCCCCGAAGAATGTTCCCTCCAATAGGTTCCTTTGCAATTCAGAATTAATAATAAAAAAAAAAAAAAAACACTTAATTAATACTTCCTCTAATTGTAGTGAAGTGTGAACTGTAGTTATTTTTTTCTGAGTAGAGTAAAACAACAGATATAGCCAGTAAATAAGCAAAATCTTGGAAATTTCCCCCTCCATTCATACGTTTTATCGGGATTATTCTCCGAGTTATAAGACGTTTATGTTCACCTCGAAAGGGGGAAAAAAACGTTATACTGAGGGGACCGAAATACATTGGTTTTATACCAATTATCAGGATTTTTTCAAGGGACTGACAATAATATATGATTTATCGGGATATATGATATAGTGGGATATGAAATACAGGGATTCTACAGTAGTTTGTAACATAATAGGTGACATCATTTAATTTGGAGTAATATTTGACTAACTAACGAATTTAGTGTCAAACTACCATCAACATGATAATTGGACTACTAACTGAGTTTGTAGGCAGCAAAAGATTTACTTATACACAAAATTCTAGGAAGGTGGTAGTAAGAAACTTTTTTTGCACGCTATCTCATGTACTATTAGAGTAGAGTGAACTCAAGTTTAAGACGTTGTGTGGATTTGTTTGCAGGATCTTCAGATAATCTACTATGGGTTGGAGGGTTTGGAGCCGCTGTCGAGGTGCCGAGAGAAGTCACTGAGGTCCCTCTGTAAGTCTGTAAGACTGCTGCAGGCTCGACCTAACGATGTGCTCTACTAGTAAGTCATGTTTCCTTTCTCTCGCCCAAGGACGGTGTATAGAGGATACCTAGATTCGGTATGGTGGGGGTAGCGGTAGAATATTGGTACATTATTCTGATGTAACGCAAGACCCCCCACTCCTATAAATAGGTTGCACGGGTATAGGGAGTTGCTAAGAAGGAAGGTAGTAAGGGTCTCAATTGACGTCACACATTAAATGTGGGTGTCTCGCTTCCCGAATCTAGATATCCTCTTTACACTGTCCTTGCCTCTCGCTTCACTAACACCTCGACTCAAACTGTATTACCCACAAACCGGCATATTAATATCAGTGCTAAAGGTCGACCAAGAAGTCATGAACACGGGAGAAACTGAAAGTTTAGCTTCGTTTAAAGTCGGAACTCCCGAGTATTGCCCAAGTCAGTACAGTCGGCTAAGACAATACCCATTTCTAGATTGTATGACATGCGCAGTTATGTCAAATCTCATGAATAACTACAGGAAGGTTTCAAATATGTTAGGTTTCCTGTTTTGTTTGTTTTTATCAAAGATCTTATATAAAGGGGATGGAATGTTAAGAAGGGGTTTGAGGCAAAAAAGTGACCCCATAGAGGCAAGAGAAATTGGAGAAATAAATCATACTGCTCATGCTCCACGACCTTTGAGCTGAGACAAAATAACCTTCTGTGTTAATTTCAAGGTTTATTTTGAATCAGGTTATAAACTTGATTATTAACTTATAATTTTAAATAATGCAGCAAGTCAATATAAACAGCTAAATATAGTCCAAATATCAATCACAAACAGCACAAAATAAGAAATACCACACACAGGAGAATATAACTCAAGGGAGAGTATAACGCAATCTGTTGATTGTTGATAACCTGCCGCACGTTTCTTGGTAACCTATAACCAAGAGGAAGGTAATTTGTCCCATTGGAGCTCATATTTTACTTATCTTCATGGGGTCACTTTTTAGCCCCAACCCTCCATCCCCTTTATAACAAGATCCTTGGTTTTAATAAAGTACAATTTATAGTCACAACTGTCCTAAACGATTTTTGTACGATCAACAAATCCACGGGATGATGCAAATGCAAAGGACACTACAAATAACGGGGTTGGGACAAACCTAATATGTATTTTTTATTATAGAATATTATTATGAATAATCAATAAATAAGAATATAAAGATATTAGATTTGTTCCAACAACACTTCAAACTAGTTTGAAACTGTCCCACGCATGTGCATTAGCAACAGGAGTTCATTTTTAGTCCATGTGCACGCGTCGGACAGTTTCAAACTAGTTAGAAGTGTTGTTGGAACAAACCTATATTATTAGTGATTTCTTATCAGGTATAGTGTTGCCTGTTGCAAAAAATATATAGAAGATATCAATAATAAAATTATTAATATCAAAAGATCAACACTGTGTTTTTTGACAGTGGTCCATTTTATTAAAAACTGACTATACATGACACCAAAACAACGACACTAGCACACTCCTCAGATTTCCATGACTTCTTGGTCGGCCTTTAGTGTGGAACCTTTTTGTCAGCAGTTATAATGAAATAAAAGTAAATGGTAAGTGTTGAAGTGAATGATGTTTTACTTCCGGCATTATATATATCAACCGGAACTCAACGACAGCATTTCCTCAGACCAGTAAAATTAATCACTGAAAATCACCACTTGACCAGCTAAAACATGATTTGTTATATATTTTTACATTACGTCAATAGAGAATATCGGTAAAGTAAAGTAGAACCTCACTTACATGACCCCCAATAACACGAACACCTCAATTACAAGTGTAATTTTCAAATCCCCTTGAGATCCATGTGCACAGAGGTTGTGATCCAAACAACCTCAATGACACGGATTTTTTCCAATTCACAACGTAACTCAGAACCTCTATAACAAGTCGTTTTGAGAAGTCAACCTCTATAACCCGATTCTATACAGGAATGGGTCGACGTTAAACAAGTCTAGACTTGAAAACTCTGCCCATTAACCTCGATACCTTTTGAACCTCGATAACTTGACTGATAGCCAAAATAACCTTGATAGCACGATCCTCAACAAAAAGAGCACCTCGATAACAAGACTGTTTCCCTTATCCCCTTGAGACACTTCTCTTCAAGGCTCTACTGTATTCCTAAATAAAAAAAAGAAGAAAAAAATTGTCGTGTCAGGCAAACATACTGAGGATGGTGCACTGTTTTTGCTCGTTAACTTTTGGGCACCCAAAACGGAATGCCTTGAAGGGTGCAAGTCGCACTATACCACTCGTGTCAGCTTGAACCTTTAGTATTTAAACTCATTGGAAACTCCCAGTCGAAGTTATCGTTTTAAAAGTGTGTAATAGTAATAGAATATTTACATTCTGTTTTCATTTCTGTATTGATTATGTCAGTATTAATAATAATTTATGTAACCTAATATTTTTTTTAAAATCAATTTTATACATCCTGCATATATAACTTACCTCTAAATTTCAACAGGCTTTGTTAGACTCTTATCTCGTCATTTTAATGGAGATTCTGGTCTCTTAACTGCCATATGAGGCCTATTTTATTTATCCCTTTTAGAAATTGTCCCTGAACATTGATAAAAATTTTATTTTATATATTTGTCCTCAAATAGGACGGTAATGGGAGCTACGGAGGGATAAAAGAGTGATTAGAGGGAGATAATGTTTTTGTGTGCAGTATTTAATGTTTGGTTGTGTATGTGTGATTGTGCAGCACGGGTGAGTTGGCTACGTGTTGGTACATCCTGCTCTCGGGCTCAGTGTTTATTGACGGCACAATGTTTCTACCTCCATCCAGGTAACAACCTCTAACAACATTATACTTGTTATTTCAAACACCAGTCAGCGCCACTTACCTGCTTGTGTTTCTGCACCATAGTTTCCTTCAAACTAGAGTTTTCAATGTTTCCTATCCCAAGACTGTGACAATTTGTTGGTAATTTGCTCTTCTAGCCCGTAAGTGCTTGCTAAGAAAAATGTTTAATTAATTTTTTAAGTTTTTGGTAGTATTCATATACTACGTTCACACATCGTTTTGGAAACGGTTTTGAAAACGATCCGCTAGTTCAAAACGCTGTATGAACGGAGATCGACNAATTTTAATTTAAATCAAATTATAATTATTATTAACAGCAGGGGAAAGACAGAGAAAAATAGACTCCAGTGCTGGGACTCGAACCACGGGCCTCTAAATGTGGTTTGAGTCCCAGTGCTGGAGTCTATTTTTCTTTGTCTATCTCCCATTGTTAATCATAATTATAATTTGATTTAAAATAGAAATAATTTCTTTTTAGGATCATATAGGTGAGTAGATTAACAATTTGTTAATTAAAAAATAGTTATATTTCACCCATTTCGGGCATCATCAGACCTAAAATAAAATAAATTGAGTTTTTTTCCATTAATAAAGTTATAACTTATACAACATATAAAGAACAATATCATCACTTTACAAAATAAATAAAAGGATAAAGATTTTGTAAAGTGATGATATTGTTCTTTATTTGTTGTATAAGTGTGTCACAGTGAATCACAGTGAAGAGATCTAACTCTTGATTTTTCGTATTATTATCGTGTTTTTGTTGTTCTCTTTTTAAATTTTTTGTTTTAGTTATTGTTACATAGTTTTTACTGACGTTTGCTTTTGTTACTATTTATTGGGACATCCTAAGTAACTTTTAATTAACTTTTTACTGGAAGTGGAAAGTAACGAGCTCAAAATGGCGTCAAGTGTGATTGTTCGCGATCTTAACGAGTCTGAGGTTTTTACTTGTTGCGAGTGCCTTGATCCACTTTTAGGTAAACAATAAGACATTATAACCACGGCTGTGGTTATTTCTTCCACACGAAATGTACAGGTTTAAAAAGAACTATCACGCAAGCACTGATATCCGAAAAAGCCGAGCTGGGTCTCAGATGGACCTGTATCAAGTGCAGGATTGGCACACAAAAAGATTTAAGGACCACCGATGTTCTTTCTTCATTGGTTATGAAAATAATTGAATTTCAATTAGAAATTTTAAAATTAAATCCAACTGTGGCTAAATTAGATGAAAAACTAAAAACTATTACTGATAAGGAAAATGTTAAGTCGAAAACGAACACGTCACAAGAATTTTCACGAAAGTTATCACAAGAATTAGGCGCTAATGAAGTTTTGAATATTACTGATAAAATTGATAAGGTTTTAATGGATTCTGATGTAAGCGCGGAATGAAAAGATATTAACACATTAGAACCTTCTCGACGAGAACTGTCAAAAACAGCTGATACAGATGACGTCATTGAGAAAGAAGAAGAAAGAAGCGAAGCTTCTTTAGATCTATCACTGGGCAAAAGTGAAAATGAAGATAAAGATAATAAAAATCTTAGAAATAGGTATAACATTCAAAATAAACCGTATATGACGAAAGGGGTCTTCCCGATATATAAACCAAGATACAAAAATAATGAAGCTACAAATTTCGCTAGTAACGAAAACAAATCAGCTAATAGGGCTGACGAACTAGACGAAGGAGGGGGCCAGCAGCCCCGAAATTACAACGACAACACTGAAGGTGATAATGATAAGATAAATACGATAAACAATGAATTTAATGACCCATGTTACCAAAGGATTGAACCACCGAGCTTGACAACTGCTGGAGAAAATTCCCCACAGGCTATAAACGCGGCTCCCGGCATTAGTGACAAGAAATGCTCAGAGAGTCGAATGGAAACAGCTGCTGATTCCATTGCTTTGACTACCAATGGCGAATACAGCCGTGAAACTAAAAGAACCTTTGCAGCAGTAACTAAAGAAAAAATTAATAATAATAGCTTCAAGATAATAGGGAAAAATAAAGAGGCTAATTCTATGTTCATTTCAGGGTGTTCTAAGAAGTTTCATCTCTATATTGGCCGAGTTGCGAAGAATACAGGCACAGACGAAATTGTTCATTATCTGACTGAACTTTTTCCTAACACTGTTTTCCAATGTGATCTACTGCGTAATGATGAGTCAAGTTCCAGTTTTAAATTGACTGTAGGGCTAGAGATGAAGGACAAATTATTGAATGGAGATATCTGGCCTGAAAATGTCTTAATCAGACCTTATTTTTTTTTAAGAAGGGCGAGGCCGGTTACTTTCAAAACTTAGATAATCTCCCAACCTCTGTTATCCTGAAAGAAGGTCATGATATTAAAGCTAAAAAGACTTACGATGATAGTAAAATTAGCTTTTTTTTATCAGAATGTACGAAGCTTACGCGGCAAAACCAGTTCATTATTTAAAAATGTAAGTGCCGTTGATTTTGATCTTATCTGC
>KZ652396.1:1311-12649 GCA_001010745.2 Gerris buenoi | reverse complement strand
GGGAGACAGACAGATAAAAACAGACTCCAGTGCCAGGACTCGAACCACGGGCCTCTCAATTTAGAGGCCCGTGGTTTGAGTCCCGGTGCTGAAGTCTATTTTTCTCTGTCTATCTCCCATTGTTAATAATAATTATAATTTGATTTAAAATGGAAATATGTTTACAAACCATCTGAATTCAAGATTGTGGCTATTGTAATGCTATATACAACATGAAGATATCCTCACTACTGAATTTAGCTTCTTTATGTGAAAGTAACTTCTTTACGTTTAAGCATTCTAAGGTTTCTTGGTTTATAAATCTATCATGTTAAATAAAAAATAGATACAGTTGGTGAAATCAGCAAAGCAGGGGAATCTAGCTATTAGGAGTATGAATACGATAAAGTTAACTTATCTCATAAATATATATTTGTTACAGTGGTCCCCTTTCTCCTCTATTTATACTTGTGAGCCATTATCTCACTAAATAGTGAATTTTGGTAAGGGGGATTTTATATGCAGTTTAATTAGCATTTTAGATTTCGTTTACCTGGAAACTAACACTTAGGTATAATTAACCCTTCGTAGCACGGCTATAGTAGACCAACAATGAGGCACGGGTGGTGTACTTATGCGCTAATACATTTTTCAAACCATAAATAGGTCCAATCAAGATTATCTTGCGTTTTGGAAATGTTGAACGAAAAAGTCAATTAATGCATTAAGGCGGAGACACACTTGTGCATTCGCCCCGAATGTTCGGCTCGTCCTGTCCATTTAAGCAAATTGGGGCGAACGCTTGCTCATTCAGGGGCGAACGCTTAAGTGTGTCACCGCCTTTACTTATCCTCTTCACAACCCACATAATCCTCACAATGTTTTTGTAGCCTCTTTTCAGCAAACATAATCCTTAGAGTACTTATTGCCTCAATAGCATTTAAGTGGTTTAAAAAGCATTAGATATTGGTTGTTGTACTGAGTAGCATTGTTAGTTCTGTTGTTTATTAGAATGAGACTGTGTGTGTTGTTGTAGTTTCGGTACTCGAAGCGGTGGTAGTGCCAGAAGAGCCCATGAATGTCTCGTCCTCGAACCCTCTGTTATGGTCCTTGTAAGTATCCTCACTCAATTATCTTGTGTGGTCATGTATCAAACAAAAACTATAACTTAAGCTGAAATCTAGCTGTGAAATGTAGTTGAATCGCAAGAATTCTTCGATTCAACTGTTCTTTTTTAAATGTAAGGGAAAATAGTAGGCGAGCGAAATCAAAACAAAAACAATGAAGCAGAAGGTTACGTTTCTGTTCACCAAACTCAATCCCAAACTACTAGTCCTTGCCCCCGATCTCTGACTGGTACCAAACCAATCTGTGATTCAATCAGAGTGTGGTTGGAACAGCCGACTAACAGTCGAGAGTTTGAGTTTGGGCTTCGTTGGAACGCCCTGTTCCTAATGCGCATGCGTCGGACAGTTCCAAACCAGTTTGAAGTGCGGTTGGAACAAACCTTATGTAATCTACATGCATAAACTGCAATGAAGCAATCTAGAGGTTGCAATGCTAGTAATTTACTTACTACAGTTTACTAAGCTAATAGTCTACTTACTATAAGTTACTTAGCTAATAGTCTACTTACTATAAGTTACTAAGCTAGTATTCAACAGGTTAAGGTTTTTCTGTTTTTATCTACAGTTTTGTTATACTCTTTGATTTTTTTGAATTATGAAAATATAGAACAGAGAAATGCTGACATTTCAACATCTGTTACAAATACTTAGCAGCACTTACTCTTTATTTAGGCTGGAATGCTTTCACAAAACAATTTTTTCGACTTTTAAAACTCGTTTATAAAGTCAAAAGTAATTGTGATAAATTGTTGAGCCATAATTTGCGACTCACATTAGAAATATTACAAGGTGATCAACAGAGGGATTTGTGACTCCCAGGCACAAACAGAAGCGACTAGCCCTTCTCTAAATACAGATTACAATACAGACAACCCTTGACTTGTGAATTTAGATGGTTCCTCCAACCCAATCATATGGATGGACCTAATCAAATATGACTACATGNTGTGTTTTTAACTTGTTTGTTGATTGTGGAAAGCAATGGAGGCCTGTTGGGCTGTATGCCGTAGTTATTTTATAGCTGAGTACAATATTGTAACCGTAGTGCTGAATTAAACACAGTTTCCTTTTCATCGTGCTGATAAATGTATACAGTTTCATAGTATACAATTAGTGTTAGTGAGAGACACCAAGGGATGTGCCACGCAAGCGTGGTGTCTCTCACTAACACTAATTGTATACCTTATTGCAGTGTGCATAATCACGGTATTACATTGTTGATAAGTTTCATAGTACTGTGTTTAATTAAAATATAGAATACAATTATGAGAAATACCCCCGCTATTTTGACAGTAATTTATCGCTAAATATATGTTTTAATTCCCAGACTGTTATAAAATATGTTGTTATTTATGTATGTTGTGCCAAAAATTAAAAGTATATTTAAAAAAAAATCTATTAAAATATCATAACTTTGATCTTCGGATAATATTGTGGAAGATGTAAATAGTTATTTTGTATTTAATTATCCTATTGTGTTATTCATGTCATTACTTAGGTTTTATTTTTTTAGACAATCCTTTAAATTGTAACTGATAATGATAAAAAATCTATTAACATATCTTGGGATGATGTTGTTATAGATGTAAGTGGTCATTTTGTATTTGATTATCATATTGTGCAATTAATGTCAGTACTTTGGATTTATTTAGCTGGTATGCCTCCTATAAGACAATCCTTTAAATCCTTTAATTTTTTAACGATTATTTTGTGTTAATGTTATTTTGGTGATAAAAAATAAATTGGGAAGGCGTGAAGTCTCACGTAAAAAGGGTTTCGTTGGTATTGTGAAANTATCGTAGGTGGTGTCTTATCTATTGTGTTTTTAACTTGTTTGTTGATTGTGGAAAGCAATGGAGGCCTGTTGGGCTGTATGCCGTAGTTATTTTATAGCTGAGTACAATATTGTAACCGTAGTGCTGAATTAAACACAGTTTCCTTTTCATCGTGGTGAAAAAGTTATACTGTTTCATAGTACTGTGTTTAATTAAAATATAGAATACACAATATGAGAAATACCCCCGCTATTTTGACAGTAATTTATTGCTAAATAGATGTTGTAATTCCCAGACTGTTATAAAAATTAATAACTGTGTATGTATATGTTATACCAAAAATTAAATATTTATTTAAAAAAATATATTAACACATCATTACTTTGATCTTTGGATAATATTGTTGAATATGTAAGTAGTTATAATGTATTTAATTATCCTATTGTGTTATTTATGTCAGTACTTTGGTTTTATTTTTTTGAGGCAATCCTTTAAATTGAAACTGATAATGATAAATTAGTACATTATTCAGCTGATTCATTCTGACAAGGGCATTCGACGCAGGCTGACCACCTAAACAAATGTCACTCTATAAACATTACAACTTGTAATAGTACATTATGTGTTGAGTACGGAAAGTAGCACTTTGCATGCGAGTATGGAGTTTGCACCCGAGCGATAGCGAGGGTAGTAAAACCACATAAGCAATGCGAAATGCTGTTTTCGCACGAGTTGCATACCGTACTTTATTTATGATTGTTAGATTTTAATAATAAATACAGAAAAAATAATAAACTTCCTATTTGTAAGTTCGTATTTCTCTTTTGATAATGATGACATTAGTTATATTTTGTGCCAAATTAATTATTTTGGGAGGCGTATTATTCTTGTCATAATCACTTAAATGACACATTGATTTTCAAAAAAAATCGATATAAACAGTTACTTTTATTAAACAAACATCAAATTATTATTTTTTTTTTAAAGGAACTTTATGTAGNTGTTAGTTCTGTTGTTTATTAGAATGAGACTGTGTGTGTTGTTGTAGTTTCGGTACTCGAAGCGGTGGTAGTGCCAGAAGAGCCCATGAATGTCTCGTCCTCGAACCCTCTGTTATGGTCCTTGTAAGTATCCTCACTCAATTATCTTGTGTGGTCGTGAATCAAACAAAAACTTAAACATATATCTACACGTAGAAGCTGTAATCTAGCTAGCTATCCATGTGTATAGCTAAACCTTGTGTGCGCAATTATGTGTACTCTATTATCACGTAATCTACATGTAGATACTCAATTATGTAATCTACATTGTATAAACTACAATGAAGCAATCTAGAGGTTGCTATGGTAGTAATCTACTTACTACAGTTTACTAAGCTAGTTGTCTTACTATTGTTTACTAAGCTAGTGATTACTACTTACTACAGGTTACTTAGCTAATAGTCTACCTACTAGAAGTTACTAAGCTATTAATCTACTTACTGCAGGTTACTAAGCTAGTTGTCCTACTATTGTTTACTAAGCTAGTGATTACTACTTACTACAGGTTACTTAGCTAATAGTCTNTCACCTCAATGAATAGTTTCTTACTTAATGTTGATTGGGAATCTGTCACTGAAGGCCCATTAAACACTGCGGTCGAAATGTTCTACTCAGTCTTGAACTTGGTTTTCAGTTTTTTTGTCCCCCTGAGAAAAATCAAGACCAATCATCATTTTCCTCGTTGGTATACTCCTGATACTGTACATCTGATAAAAAGGAAAAAAAGGCTTCATGCTAAATACAAAAAAGGTGGTGATCCTGCTTTGTATAGTAGTTATTCTGAACTTCGCTTTACAAGTAAAGAGCTAATTGAAAGAGATTACATGAATTACACCAGATCAGTTGAATCATCATTGAAGGACAATATTAATGTTTTTTGGAATTTCGTAAAGGAAAAGAGGATGCCGGGCACGACCGATTTCTCGCTATTGATTGATAATAAAGTGGTGGAGGAAAATGGCCTTTTAGCCAATGAGTTTGCCAAATATTTCGAAACTGTTTATATTCCTGCGCATGCCAAAGCTGAATGTCGTTCTTCGGAGTTCCTGGAGACTGTAAATAGTCATGTAAATGTTTTCAATATACCTATTTCTGAAAATTTGATTCTGAAACACTTAAGTAATCCGGTGACCAAGAAAGGAGCAGGACCTGATGGGATACCCCCATTTGTCTTGAAGACATGTGCCGAAGCCTTAACTAGACCACTGTACCTCTTATTCAAAAAGTCACTTTAACTGGTGTTTTCCCTGAGTTGTGGAAGTTGGCATTTGTTACACCAGTTTTTAAATCTGGAAGGAAAGACGACTGCCACAATTATCGACTAATATGCATCCAGTCATGCATGCCTAAACTATTTGAGTCTATAGTAACCGACTTCCTCTCTGATAAGTATAAGTTAATTTTGCATGACCATCAGCACGGTTTCAGAAAAGGAAGATCCACAGCCACTAACTTCGTAAGTTATAAAGAGGTGCTTTTGGACTCAATGGAAGAAGGCTATAGTGTACATACCATTTATACAGATTTCTCAAAGGCTTTTGACCGAGTTGTTCATGACATCCTCCTAGTAAAACTAGCAAAGCTAGGAATTAGTGGAAAATTGTGGGAATGGATATCTTCCTACCTCACTGGCAGGAAGCAAGCCGTCAGGATTGAGGGTCATCTCTCCTGCTACTTTGAAGTAACATCAGGGGTACCCCAAGGATCTCATCTTGGTCCTCTGCTTTTTCTTTTATTTATTAATGATGTTTCTGTGAGCCTTGATTGCTTACATTACCTTTTTGCTGATGACCTTAAGTTAGTACAAGTGGTCAAATCAAATGAGGACGTTAAGTCTCTTCAGGGAAATTTAAACAAGCTTTCGAGGTGGTGCAATGAAAACATGCTTCAACTTAACCCCAGTAAGTGTAAAGTAATGTGCTTTACAAGAAAGAAAGGAAATGAATGGTGCAGCTACACTTTAAATGGTTTCCCCCTTGAAGAAGTTGCTACGATAAAGGATTTAGGCGTAATTTTCGACAAATCGTTGTCCTTCATTCCTCACTACAGTGATATTTGTGCTAGGGCGTTCCGGAACCTGGGGTTCATAATAAGAGTCTCCAGAGACTTGAGAGACCACCAAGTCAGGTCTTATCTCTATAATACTCTAGTAAGGAGCATCCTGGAATACTGCTCTGTGGTTTGGTCTCCTCAGTCCAAAACCCATATCCTTTCTATTGAAAGAATGCAGCGGAGGTTTACAAATTTTCTCCTGAGTCTTCCTAATAATGGTTTTTCGTCGATGCCTTATTTGAAAAGGCTTGAAGTGCTGGAGCTCAAATCTCTCGTGGAAAGAAGAGCTGTTGCCTTGATAGCTCTTCTAATCAAAGTTGTTTGCGGTCACTACGACTCCCCTGAACTGCTTCAGCGTTGCAACTTTAGGGTAGCAGCGAGGACGTCTCGGTGTATAGACCTTTTCACTCCTGATTACCACAGGACAGACTATGGCAGGACAAGTACCATGACACAGGCTATGCGGCTATTCAATNGTATTTCTCTTTTGATAAAGATGACATCAATTCGTTAGTTGTATTTTGTGCCGAATTAATTATTTCGGAAGGCGTATTATTCTCCTCATATTCTTCATAATCACTTAAATCACTCATTGATTTTCACAAAAAAAATCGATACAAACAGTTACTTTTATTAAATAAACATCAAATTAGTTGTGTTAAATGTAAACAAACTCGCTAATCGTGTGTAAAGTTGAAGAATAATTCTTCTTCTTTTCATCACTAGAGTGGGAAAAAAGAGGAATTCTTCTTCTTTTCGTCACTAGAGTGGAAAAAAGAGGAATTCTTCTTCTTTTCGTCACTAGAGTGGAAAAAAAGAGGAATTCTTCTTCTTTTCGTCACTAGAGTGGAAAAAAGAGGAATTGTTCAAAACTATGAGACACACATGCGCAATTAATACAGGTGCGTAAAGAATGACTTTCTACGAATCTAAACAGAGATACAATGTTTATATTACGTATCAATCGTAGATAAATGTATTTGTTTACGTTGCAGATAGATTACCCTGAAGGGAGGAGTGATCTGGACCATATCATGGCTCATAACCAGCACTTGAATGATTCCAACGACTCCACTAACTCTCAGGTAGACAACCTTCTCATTGCTTTGTCTGTTGCATCCACCTCATGTAAGGATTGTTTGGCACGGCTTCCAGCCGAATGTGTTTCACTCCATATCATCCAAACAACATTTGTTTTTTGGATATTAACTTAAAAACAACCATTTTTGAAAATGGGTTCTAATATTGTGAAATACCTGCTTTATCTGATGACTATACTCTTGGCACTTCAATTCTGTTACTGTACCTAACAGGTCTTTGGCCATAGATATTTAAGGTTTGTACCAACCAAGCAGTGTATTGTCTGCGGGATTCTCACGGGCATGGACAATGGATAAAAGTCTTTCCAAGCCTACTTGTGACAATGTTTCGTTGTCCTCCAAACTGTTCCAACTCGGGTAGGGATCGTTTGCCAACCGTTTACTGTACAGTCCTAACGATCCTTCAACAATACTATGTACTGGTTTGTATGACATGCACAGTTATCTCAATAGTCGCATATCTGTTGTCAAGGTTCCCTAACTGTTAGGTTTCCTTGTATGTTTTTAATTACAGTACGAATAGTCCTAAACCCGTTCCAACCTGACATGGTTTTATTACAGTACAATGTTAGTGCATGCGTATAAAACCTGTCCTAAACGATTCCCGAACGATCCACAGGCAATACAAAAGACGGTACAAATATGGAGGTTGGAACAAACCTTAAACTTGCACAAATTTAATTTAGAAAGAGAAACGTGCATTTAGGCAAGAGGCAGCGTCTATGGAGTACAGAGACAGGTCTGCACATGGGAATGACAAGTATGGGTCTGTTGTCTTCACAATTCTAATTAGGCTCGTAAATTCCAAATCTAATAGTGGTGAATGGTTGAATCCCAGGTATCAGCTAATAGAATCAAGCTCACTCTAGACATATATTAGCTGTGATATGGTAGAGTTTGATGAAGATNTTACGTTGCAGATAGATTACCCTGAAGGGAGGAGTGATCTGGACCATATCATGGCTCATAACCAGCACTTGAATGATTCCAACGACTCCACTAACTCTCAGGTAGACAACCTTCTCATTGCTTTATCCATTCCATCCAACTCATGTAGGTTAGGCAGGACTTTCCAGCCGAATGTGTTTCAGTCCATATCATCCAAACAACATTTGTTTTTTGGATATTAACTTAAAAACAACCATTTTTGAAAATGGGTTCTAATATTGTGAAATACCTGCTTTATCTGATGACTATACTCTTGGCACTTCAATTCTGTTACTGTACCTAACAGGTCTTTGGCCATAGATATTTAAGGTTTGTACCAACCAAGCAGTGTATTGTCTGCGGGATTCTCACGGGCATGGACAATGGATAAAAGTCTTTCCAAGCCTACTTGTGACAATGTTTCGTTGTCCTCCAAACTGTTCCAACTCGGGTAGGGATCGTTTGCCAACCGTTTACTGTACAGTCCTAACGATCCTTCAACAATACTATGTACTGGTTTGTATGACATGCACAGTTATCTCAATAGTCGCATATCTGTTGCCAAGGTTCCCTAACTGTTAGGTTTCCTTGTATGTTTTTAATTACAGTACGAATAGTCCTAAACCCGTTCCAACCTGACATGGTTTTATTACAGTACAATGTTAGTGCATACGTATAAAACCTGTCCTAAACGATTCCCGAACGATCCACAGGCAATACAAAAGACGGTACAAATATGGAGGTTGGAACAAACCTTAAACTTGCACAAATTTAATTTAGAAAGAGAAACGTGCATTTAGGCAAGAGGCAGCGTCTATGGAGTACGGAGACAGGTCTGCACATGGGAATGACAAGTATGGGTCTGTTGTCTTCACAATTCTAATTAGGCTCGTAAATTCCAAATCTAATAGTGGTGAATGGTTGAATCCCAGGTATCAGCTAATAGAATCAAGCTCACTCTAGACATATATTAGCTGTGATATGGTAGAGTTTGATGAAGATGTAATAATAAAGCGAGATGTGATTTCAGTGTAGCGGAGGATGGGGAGGCCCCGGTGGAGGCACCCAGGTGAGTAAGAGATCTAGCCAGAGTTCCAGCTGTTCAGCGTACAGTGAACCACTCTGTCCTCTCCAGAGTGAAGAGATAGATCTGTCTGGGCTCGTAGAGTCCATAGTAGACTCAGATGAAGAGGATCTCACTGACTCTAACGAGGTAATAGTTATTTCTTTTTACTTGATCAATATTCTACTGTTACCTGTGTTATCTATCATCTGAGGGACAGTTGCAATGTGTTACTCCTCAATAGACAGTCTGCTGTCAGTGATAACTTTCATTCTTAGGGTTACGGCTAGGGTGCACTCTGGTTCTGAATCTGAAAACAGGCTCTTCAGGAAGCTCTTTGTGGTTGCAGTTCAGACAGATAGAAAGACACAGGTTCATAAATATGGAGTTGTCCATATTTGTCACAGGTGTCAAATAAAGATATTGGCCATTCTCAAAAATTCTGTCACATTCAAAATCGAAAATTAACCAAACAAAAAATTCAAGTTGATGAAAACTAGCTTTGGACCCCATATAAATGTTGTGTGTCTATATAAGAGTGCACAATTGATATGGTTTGTGAGTTCGACAATTTTCTACAAATTTTCAAAATCCCAGGTTTGGTGTCACACGAGTGATGGGCTAAACATTCCAGTAAATTAACTGACAGTGTGTGTAATCAGGTACTTCCTCTATGGCTATCCTGCTTTAACTATACACTGTTTTCGTGTCACTCTTGTTTTCAGAATCTTAATCAGAGTGCACTGTAGCCATACTCTTAGTTGGCACAGCTAGTTATTAAAAATGATCAAGTTTTTCTTTTTAATCATTGAGTAAACTTGAGTGTCTGAAATTATACAGTTTCCCTCCACGGTTTTAATAACATCACTTTAATTGATCCAAGGATCTTATATAAAGGGGATGGAGGGTTGTGGCTAAAAAGTGACCCCATGAAGATATGTAAAATATGAGCTCCAATGGGACAAATGACCTTCCTCTTGGTTATAGGTTACCAAGAAACGTGCAACAGTCAACAGATCTGCCGTTGTACTTTCCCTTGCTTTATTTTCTCCTGTCTGTTGTATTTCTTATTTTGTGCTGTTTGTGATTGATATTTTGATTATATTTAGCTGTTTATAGTGCCTTGTTTTGCATTATTTAAAATTATAAGTTAATAATAAAGTTTATAACCTGATTCAAAATAAACCTTGAAATTAACAAAGAAGGTAATTAGTCCCAGTCCAAAGGTCGTAGAGCACAGTATGATTTTTTTCTTCCAATTTCTCTTACCTCTATGGGGTTGCTTTTTTTTGCCTTAAACCCCTTCTTAACATTCCATCCCCTTAGATCCTTGAATTGATCTGATCACTTCTTAAAAAGGTTCTTTGATTGTGCATTTAGTATCATTGTTTATTAATAGAATAGTGTATGGTGGGAGTGCACTCAAAATTGATTCACATTTAGAAAACAGTGTAGTTAATTAAAGCAGGTTGGTCAAATTGGAAGCAGGCAAATGGTTGGGGTCGGTGGTATACCCAAATGCTTAGGCTATGCTTGTTTTTGATTCTGATTGCTGCAGTTAAGAGGTTAGTAGATGTGTATTTTTTGTGTTGTCTGTTGCAGGGTGGGGCAGTACGGGACCGGGTACGAGAGTGCCTTGAGAAGGACCCCACGGAGAGAACGGAGGAAGACATAGAGACACTGCTAGAGTTTGTCCAGCGGCTTCAAGCATTCAACAACATGACTCTGTGGGTGAGGAGAGCTCTCTGTCAGGTCATGGTGTTTGCTGTCGTGGAGAAAGCAAACACTGTCGTTATGAACGACGGAGAGGAGTTGGACTCGTGGAGTGTTCTTATCAACGGAATCGTCCAGATAGACTACCCTGAAAAACCTGCCCAGCTCCTCCACACCGGAGACAGGTAAACCTTTCCTCTTGGACACTGGGATAATTTTATAAATCCATATCTTATTTAATATTAAACATCTTAAACTGTTAATCCCGATTTTCAAACCAAAAATCTTGGAAAAAAATTAATGCATCATATATAAACGCTCCTCGAATATAAGATGCGTCCCGATTTTCAAACCAAAAATCTTGGAATAGTTATTTACGCACCAAGGGAGTAAAGTAAGTGATTGCACCCTGAGCGATAATGTTGGTTCCTGAGGCGAAGCCGAGGGAACCATAACGTTCACTCCCGAGGTGGAGCCGAGGGAGTTAATTATCGCGAGGGTGCAAGTGATTTTTACTCCCGAGGTACGTACAAGATTTTACCTCCAGAAGGGAGAAAAAAAA
>KZ652395.1:201196-215134 GCA_001010745.2 Gerris buenoi | reverse complement strand
TGAAGAATAAAGTACCTTGTCTCAGGAAGTAGTGGTCAAAATAACTCTGGCCATGAAGCAGAGAGGAGCGTGCTTGCAACGCTTAGGGAGCAGCCCTCCCAGCAAGCTAAGATGCTATGGGCCAATCCCTCATACATCTGAAATTTAATCGATTAAAAGAAAGCAAAAGGAAATAACCGGACTGATAAAAAGGACAATGAACTGGCGTGGACACGGAACTCTAAAATACGGAACTTGGAATATACAAGGACTGAAGGGGAAGGAGGCGGAACTAGTGGAAGAGATGGAAACTGCTGGAGTGCCTATTTTAGGACTGACAGAGACTAAAAAGAAAGGAAACGGCTGCGAACAAATCCATGATGATTCGATTTTAATATATTCTGGAGTCCCAACTGGAGAAAGAGCTCGAGCAGGAGTAGCCTGCCTTATTAATAAATCCAAGGCGAATATCGTTAAAGATTGGATATTCGTTAACGAAAGACTAATGACTGTCACTATTGAAGAGCAGAGATCAAAGATAGTGACTCTTCTTATTGCCTATGGACCAAATGAGAATGAACTTGCAGAAATCAAAGATTCTTTCTATGATACCCTACAGAAGACATTAGAAAATATCAAAGGAGACTTTATTATAATGGGAGACCTAAATGCTAGAGTGGGATGCGATCCCAAAGGATTTCAAAAAGTGTTAGGCCCCTATGGAGAACAGCACAGAAATAATAATGGAAAGAGGTTGCTGCAGTTCTGTTTGGCAAATGATTTGGTTCTCACAAATACAAAATATCCCCACAAAGATATCCATAAGTATACCCGGACAGCAGTAGAAAGGAATGAGAGGTCTATAATCGACTTTATTATAGTCCCTAGAGAGTCAGCAAGGCTAGTGAGAGACACGAGAGTTAAACGAGGAGCTGAGATAGGTAGTGACCATTACATGCTTGTACTTACAAAAGTAACAGCTCCAATCAAAGGTCCTCAAAGAAAAAGATGCAACAAAAGGTCTAAGAAAGAGAAAATCAATTCGTACAAATTAAAGTATGAAGATACAAAAGAAGCTTTTCAAACTGAAGTTGAAAATAAATCTAATGAAATTGAGGGCTGGGAAGAAGAAAGAGACCTGGAGGAAGCATACAGAAACTTTAAGCAGACCATAATAAGTGCAGCTTTAGAGACTTGTGGAAGTATACCAGTTGGGGGAAAGAAAAGGAAAGTAACGAGATGGTGGACACAGGAAATAAAGGAGGAAGTGAAAATAAAGAAGGAGAAATGGAAAGAATACCTACAGCTAAAGACACAAGAAAGCTATAACGGGTACAAACAGCAAAGGAAAAGAGTGAAAGAAGCTGTAATTCTGTCCAAAAGACAGTCTTGGGAAGAGTTTGGACGATTTCTAGAAGAAAATGCGGCCGAAAATCAGAAATTATTCTACAGGGTACTTAAAAATATGAGAAAAGAAAATAAAGATTGCCCCTTGAAATTCATAAAGGACAAAGACGGTAAAATACTAACTAAACCTACTGAAATCATGGAACGATGGAGGGAGTATTTTTCTGAATTGCTTGATGAGCCTTTAGCTAATCAACTAGACATGGATCAGGAAGACGACCCTGCTTTTGAAGCAGAAGAAGATGAGGTCCCCTTAATAGCGGCACCAAGTATTACAGAAGTGAAACAAGCTCTTAATAAAGTAAAATTAGGGAAAGCAGCGGGTGAAGACGGACTGACTCCCGAAATGTTGAAATTCATGGGGCCGGTAGGTGAAAGAATGCTACATAAAGTGTGTGTACTAGCATGGGAAAATGAGGCTATTCCAAAAGAGTGGGAGGTCTCAACGATAGTACCTATTTTCAAGAAGGGAGATAACAGGGAATGCAAGAATCATCGGGGAATATCCCTGCTAAGCGTCCCTGGTAAAGTATACAGCCGTATATTAGAGAGGAGGTTAAGGTGCATTGTTGAAGACCGATTAGAAGAGGTCCAATGTGGTTTTAGACCTAACCGAGCTACACAAGATGCTATTTCCGTTGTTAGACAGGCAATAGAAAAGAGTACTGAATAGGTAAGGAAACCCATGTATGCTTTATAGTCATAGAGAAGGCATGTGACAATGTTCCATGGTGGTCCACAGAATGACTTATTAGAAGAATAAAAACCTTCTATAAGAAGTACAAACTGGAAGCTCAAGCCGGTTGTCATTAATGTACTGTCTTATTTTAATGATTAAATTCTGCTGAAAGATTCGGCCCAGAATTACAGAAATGCCTGAACTTACTTATATTGGCTGTAGGGGAACTTGGGTTGAAAGTAAGCCAGTCTAAAACAAAAACCATGCTAGTAGCAAAGTAACGCAGAAATCATAGTGTAAGGCTTAACATACAAGTACTGGAGCAAGTTAGCGAGTCCATGTATTTAGGGATAGTTATATTAGAAGGTGGGAATCTAAGCCATAAGCTATGAACTAAATAACCAAATCGCAAAATAAGAAAGAATGTTTCGGGCAATTTCAACTAACTTTCTCAGGGAGCAGGAAGTAAGCCAGCTTATGAAAATGGCTGTCTACAGTTTCCCATACGTCCCTATCCTCACATATAGCAGTGCAACTTGGGCTTTAACATCCACATCCAAAGCAAAGAAGAGACTCCAGGCAGCCGAAATGAGACACCTCTGGACCTTTGTGAAAGGAATTTTCTTTAAGAATTGTTTAGGATCCGGTTAAAATCTAATTTTTTATAAATTTAATGATGTATTTTCTACGAGTTTAAGATAGGTCTGGAATTAGGTCAATTTCGGCCGAAGTCCATTTAGTGTTTAACTTAACCTGGGTTTCCTGACCTGCTCTAGTTTCGCACTGCCGATGCCGATGTGCAGGTGAGTTGCCTCCGAGTCTCGGATCTCGGAGGTGTTGCAGCTTAACCTGCGATCACTTGTTCTTTTCTGATTCCCGAAAACGTGGTAGCGTGAATGTGATTTTATTTTCCCAAGCGGACTAAGCGTCCCGTGTTCCGCGAACTTATTTTACTTGTTCTTTTGGGACTCACTATCCCATGTTAACCGCGAGTTTATCCGTTGAACTTTCACTCACTACTCTGAGGATTATTAATTGAATAATCCGCAGGTTTCACTGTTTCGGCTAGTTCCCCGTCGGCCATCACATCCTGGTTTAAAAGAATTATCTCCGAATTCGATGGCGGACGCCTCGTCTCTTCTCTTCTAAGTTTTCCGAAGTAATGATGACGGATGCCTCGTCTCTTCTCTTCTAAGTTCGTCGAAGTAATGTGACGGATACCATGTCTCTTCTCTTCTAAGTTTGTCGAAGTAATGTGACGGATGCCTCGTCTCTTCTCTTCTGTGGTTGATATCCTCTTACTAGCGGATAATCTTTGGATTACTCTGTCGTCAGATAAGCCTTTCTTCAATTTCTTTTATTCTATCTTTCGAGATAATATCTATGCTTAATCATATCATTTCGTTGGTAAATCTTAAGAGACCGGGTACCATTCGTTTGAGGTTAGATTTGATGTATCAGATCCTATACAGGGCCCTAAATCAGGCTATATTTATATTGTGTTAACTGTATTCATTTTTCTTCTTTTAAAGCCAGACGAATCTGTCGTCTAAGATCAGTTCTATTCTAATAATTCAAATTAAGTTACTATTTTACAAACTACTATAAGTTATAATTATTTTATTTAATTTACTGTCAATTTATGATTTAAACGGAGCTCCTTATTATTATATATGTATTTGTTAAAGAAAGTTACTTTTGATATTTCTGTATATTTACTGTATATGTATACTATGGAAGATATTATGTATATTTCCTTTTTTTCTTCGTTAAATTAAACCAAACGTTAACTGTATTTGTATTTATTTATAATTATCATATTGAAAGATAACAAATCCTTCTATTTTTTAATGGTTTTAGTGCCACGAGATTTTAAACTAGTTAAAACCCGACGCTAATCCCAAACAAGAATATTTTATTGAATTAGATAACGCTTCAAATTCCTTGATTTTATTGAAGATATCATTTTGATATGCTTTATTTTCACCTCCGGTAAAATTTGATTTTCTCTTGTTAAAATAACTAAAGCTGAGTTCATTTCGGATTTACTTGTTAGTAGGATTATTAAGGTTCGACAGATTATATTTTCCGTAGAAAGATTAGATGGATAGGAAGCCGCAGGTCTGTAATTAAAGATCATGAAATTTTAGGATTTAAGATTTATATTCCTTCCAACGTATAAAGGATTACATAGTTTCATCTAGCCTTGTCCCGGAATTACCTTGACATTATAAAACCCTTCAAAGCTTAAATTTTTGGAACCACATCTCCTTAAGAGAATCTTTAATTGTAATATAACATCCATCTTCCAGAAATAAAATTGATACGACTAACTCAAAGAAAGCTTTCTTATATACATAATTAAGACAAAATTTAAATCCAATAATATCTATTAAATTTCGTTTAAACGTCGTTTTCGATTTTAGGGTCATTCTCAAATTATTTGGCTTATTCGGTTTCGCTCACAATGAAAAATGTCTGAAAAAAAAAAAATTAATTAAATACTTATGAATTTTGCAGTGAATGTTGACTAACTATTCTTTTAATCAAATAACCCTGAAATTTGTGAGTTAATTATCAATTTTTTTAAATTTCTCAAATTTTGTAAGATGAATTGCATTTCATGAACAAGAGTGTTACCAAGTATGCCACATTAAAATTATTTATTATTTGTCAATGCAATCTAGTAAATCCGTAGTTTTTAGAAGTGTGCGAAGTTTTTTAGTCCATAGTAGTATTATATTCTACTTTTTTTATTTTTTGATAATATCTATAATGTAGTTTCAACAAGAGTGTTACCTTCAAGAAGATTTTACAATTTAAGGTTTCCAATTGTATCTATATAAATCAATTTTAAGAAACGAAAATGTCACAAGGGTTTTGAGAGGCGTTGTATAATATTATAGTTTAGCATTATTGAAACTATATGTTTGTATAGAGGGACAAAAATGTTAAATTACCATCGGTAACACTCTTGTAAACGGTAACACTCTTGTAGACAGGAGTAACACTCTTGTCAACCATTATGTCAATAAATGCACATTTAAAAAAGAAACCATAATAAAACCACAAAATGTGATCAAAAATAATAATAAAAATAATTGTGAAAAAATACAGCAAAAAACGATTCACGAAATTCAAACTTTAATGAACAAAAGAACACCAAGACTTTTAGACAAAATAAAATTTTAGTCTTACGATAACAAAGTTAAATAACAATACATTAATTATAATTATCATAATCAGAGTTATAAATTATAGTTATTACTTGATCTTTATGAAAAAAAAAAAAAAAATAATAATAAATCATACACATATATATTTATAATCATACATACTTATGTTATTATATGGTAATTATATCTGGCTCATCTCGCAAAAATACATTTCAAATTTATTAGACTTTTCACAAGAAAGTAAAACTACCGTTTTTAGCTTTTTTTTTTAAAAAAAAGAAAAGGACATAGTAATACATATGTCCATAAAAAATAAAAAGGCACTTTTTGTCTGTTCTTCTTGTCTGACTTCGTTTTTGCCTGTAGTCCAGATCTCTGACAGGGTCCTGATTTCTTTTTTCTGAACTTTCTTTTCTTTTCAGCACTACTCAGTGCCTGATAGGAAAAGTAATAAACAAACAAAATAAATCAAGCACTCCAAAACAAAGCCATACAGAATATATCACCAGCGTTTACAAGAGTGTTACTTGAGTGGAGTAACACTCTTGTACAGTAACACTCTTGTAAAATAGCCATTTAACTTCCTTAATATCTTATTTATTAATAGAATTTTATAGAGATTTTAATTTCTGAGTATACATACGTAATTAGCATGTGATCCCCATCTTTATTCTAAATAAATAATTATTTGTAGGTATAAAAGTAAGGTAACACTCTTGTAAGAGAATAAAAATACTCACCACCTTGTTGAAGAACTGCGAAATTTACCCCAAGGAGGTTTTATGGAACACTACTCAAACCTGTAGGCTTGATTAGCACGTGGAGTGGGGAAGCACTGGTGTCAATCTTACTAATGTTATTGTTGAATATCCCCAGATAAAACGTTCTTATATTATTAGTAACACTCTTGTCAGAGGTCGGGTACAAAATAAAATTCTTTATAAAAAGTATATTCTATGTTTCCTGGAGTTGAAATACTAGTTACTGGCAGTACTTCAGAATGTATGGAACAAATTATGAACAAAGTTTTTGAATATTTATTTAAATTTACAATTGAAAATTGCACTCAAACCTGAGGAGTAGGCATAGTTACAGTAACACTCTTGTAAAATTACCATGATTTTTCGTCTTCTTTTTTTATATAGTAATAAATCGTAAATATTTGGTGGCCTTAAAGTTAATAATTAGTTTCTATTCATTAATTGGCAGCTAATTGGTGCATTAAACTTCTTTTTTTTAAGACAGTCATCCTAAAATTGTGAAGGAACAGTAAAAAGCCAAATAATTTGAGAATGACCCTTTAATCAACATCTCGAAAACCAGAATCTCCCGGGGAAAATTATGTATGGTTAGACATATTACTCCGGCACGTAATTTCATAATCTATTTCATCGATTTCAGGCTGTTACCATCTTTAAGGTACGTATTATCTCCTAGGTTTAAATTAAGTAGTTTGTAGTGTTAATGAAATTTAGCATTATTTGCTTGTTGCAACCTTTTTTCTTTTTGCTCTCTTTCGATATTATTTAGGACTTGCATCATATTTTTGTTCCATTCTACTGCATTAGGCGTATCTCCGAAGCTGATTGAACTGTTTTCTCCTAACTTGCTCCATTCTTTGAACCAAAACACTTTTTTTCTCACTGCTTCTATCGCAAGTATTTTTGGGAGTCTCGAGTCTTCCATTTGCAGTACCTGGGTTATGTAATTAATGTGTAATTTTAAGGTTTCAACGAACATACAGCTTAAGTTATTTTCGAGGTATATAACGTAGTTTGGTGTATTTAGCGGAAGAGAGAATGTTTTTTTAATAAAAAATCTAAGCAGTTTTTCAACATTTNGGCGCAATCGTCGTTAAAGAGCCTCTTGTAGGGTAGGAAAAAAGGGGGTAATAAGGACTGCCAACTGCGTCCAATCTAAGTTTGTTTTGTCGGCCGTAGAGAGACGTACCCGAATCATTCTTCAGGCATATAATTTCGAATTTTTTTTTTTTTGAACCCGAAAAACTATCAAGGCTATAGCTTTAGTTCATTTTTGGGCTCGAAAAAAAATGTTGTCCGACCAGATCCAAACGGGGCTTATTTTGTCGGGCTTGCGCGAACGCGAAACACCCATCACACCTCATATTTAAAGAGGTAAAAAGGTCTGCCCACTGCGTCTAATCAAAGTTTGTTTTGTCGGCCGTTGAGAGACGATCCTAATCACCTTTTAGGCATCTAATCTCCGAAATTTTTTTTCGAACCCAAAAAAACATCAAGGCTATAGCCTTGGTTCTTTTGTGGGCTCGAAAGACTAATTTTGTCCAACCGGATCCAAACGGTGCTTTTTTTTATCGGACTTGAAGTTGCGAACGCGAAACACCCATCTGACCTCATATTTTGGTCGCAAACGTCGTTAAAGTGCCACTTGTAGGGTAGGAAAAAAGGGGGTTAAAAGGTCTGCCCACCGCGTCCAATCAAAGTTTGTTTTGTCGTGCGTAGAGAGACGAACCCGAATCAGCCTTTAGGTATCTAATCTCGGAAATTTTTTTTCGAACCCAAAAAAACATCAAGGCCTTGGTTCTTTTTTGGGTTCGAAAAAAATTTTTGTCCGACCGGATCCAAACGGGGCTCATTTTGTCGGGCTTGAAGTTGCGAACGCGAAACACCCATCACACCTCATATTTAAAGAGGTAAAAATGTCTGCCCACCACGTCCAATCAAAGTTTGTTTTGTCGGCCGTAGAGAGACGTACCCGAATCATTTTTCAGGCATCTAATTTCGAATTTTTTTTTTTTTTGAACCCAAAAAAATATCAAGGCTATAGCTTTAGTTCTTTTTTGGGCTCGAAAAAAAATGTTGTCCGACCGGATCAAAACGGGGCTAATTTTGTCGGGCTCTAAGTGGTAAATGCTAAACACCCATCAGACCTAGCCTTGGTTCTTTTTTGGGCACGAAAAAAAGTTTTGTCCGACCGGATCCAAACGGGGCTTAATTTTTTCGGATTCGAAGTGGCGAACGCGAAACATCCATCTGACCTCATATTACGGTCGTAAATCAGGCGCAATCGTCGTTAAAGAGCCTCTTGTAGGGTAGGAAAAAAGGGGGTAATAAGGACTGCCAACTGCGTCCAATCGAAGTTTGNATTTGATATAAAAATAACTTCTCCTGGGCGGGGAATCGAACCCCCGCCAGACCCGGGGCTCTTTCTGTCCACGGTTTTAGCTATTTTCTCAGTAACTAGAATTTTTCCCGGGAAAACGGCTTATACATGTATCGTTAGATTCGCATTTAAATGAACTACAATTTAATTTTTTTTAAAAGATACGTATTGGAAGTGCTTTCGAGTTTCTGGGTAGCTCCTTCAAATTTAGACTAAAATTCAAATATTTCCAGAAACCCAGCATTTAATTGACCGAGCGGGGGGAGATCTCTGTTTCAACTCGGTTTGTTCGTTTGTAACACAGTCTTGACCAAATTTGTTGTTAGATTTTCTTAAAATTTGGCTTGGATGATCCTTAAAGCCATTCTAAACGACGTATATGTTTTTTTATTTGGGGTCTACATTTTAATGAACTACTACTTTATAATAATCACCCTCTCTTATCAGTCAACATGGATGTAGTGACTAATGCATTAGAGATCCGTGGGGTAGATAGGGAATATAATACGAAATCAGGAATGCCAATTGAATTACTTAGAAGTAGTTGAGCACGTACTCCCTTTGATGATCACTGAAGCACGTGAGGACCAGAATAGAACAGTGAAAACCATGGTACATGTGTCCTTGAAACGTACGCTTCTAGCCTAAGGGTCAAAAGTGAACTTTTTCGTGCTATACTACTATATCTTTCTTTATAACTCCGTAGGTAAGAAAGTAACGAATTGAAGAAAGGAAGTATAATCAAAAGTAATTTACAATGGAGATAAATTAACTAAAAACGTTAAGTAAGTTTCAAGTTATGAATTTCACGCAATACGCAACTCTAAAAAAAAGGATTAGAAAATAATCCAAAACTAAAAAAGTCATTGTACATAAGATGTCACTTCGTGTCAAGGTACAATTTAGAAAGTTGATTACCATATTAAGAAAATAAGAACGTTATTTTCTTACGGAATAATAAGTTGATATAGGCGAAGAAGTGAACAAGTTAACATCATGTGTCACATGGATGATTTAAGGAAAAAAGAAACCTAATGAACCATACAGAGTCAGGTATTAGATAATAATGTACAATGTACCTGTAGGGTAACCAGGTTCGGGTACCAAGTCACAACTTTCCCTCGATGTACTTGTTCGCATACTTCACATCCTGTAAGGTAATATATTAAAAGGAAACATGTTCTCCTGCTTACTTAAACATTATTTTTATTAGGTCACATATACAAAATAAAAGCTTAATAAATCCTTTTCTGGTTCTCATTTAATGTTATTTATATTGAAGCAAGTCTGTTTTCTGCTTTATTCAACTTTTTTTTATGTATATAAAGTTGAAGATATAGAACAAGGAAGAGAAGTTTATGGGTAAAGTCGCATTGATTTTTTTTCTTTTCCTTTTATATAAATAAAAGGATCACACAAATTGTGTATAGCTTATTGCTTATTGCAATGTGCAAACATGGTATTACAATGCTGAAACAAAAGGATACTTGGAGAAATAGAAACGTATTTTTTTTTTTATTTAGCAGTGTGATCAGGTCTATAAAAATAAATGGATACTGTTAACAAAATAAATTACAGACTTCGATACGTTTATCCAATTTTAACGATCACTAATAATAGAAAAAGTCAAAAGCAATGTTAAAAGTATGTTCAACAAATATTTTAACTTAAAATTCTATTTTATAACTTCTAATTCTACATTATTCCAAGTTTTATATCGAATCTAAATTTTATAATTTGTAACTTTTGCACCCACTTTATTACCCTTCAAGTATTAATGTATACAGCACCCTATGAATAATTTGTATAAGAGGTATATTGATATTCTTTAGCTTTAAGATTTTACATTATATTTACGGGTGTGGTTAGCCTTTATGACAATTCAGGGGTTATTCAGCGGTTTTCCAATTAATGGCCTATTCTCAATTGTCAAGTTCTCTCTTTGTTGGAAATCTCTCTCTCTCTCTCTCTCTCTCTCTCTCTCTCTCTCTCTCTCTCTCTCTCTCTCTCTCTCTCTCTCTCTCTCTCTCTCTCTCTCTCTCTCTCTCTCTCTCTCTCTCTCTCTCTCTCTCTCTCTCTCTCTCTCTCTCTCTCTCTCTCTCTCTCTCTCTCTCTCTCTCTCTCTCTCTCTCTCTCTCTCTCTCTCTCTCTCTCTCTCTCTCTCTCTCTCTCTCTCTCTCTCTCTCTCTCTCTCTCTCTCTCTCTCTCTCTCTCTCTCTCTCTCTCTCTCTCTCTCTCTCTCTCTCTCTCTCTCTCTCTCTCTCTCTCTCTCTCTCTCTCTCTCTCTCTCTCTCTCTCTCTCTCTCTCTCTCTCTCTCTCTCTCTCTCTCTCTCTCTCTCTCTCTCTCTCTCTCTCTCTCTCTCTCTCTCTCTCTCTCTCTCTCTCTCTCTCTCTCTCTCTCTCTCTCTCTCTCTCTCTCTCTCTCTCTCTCTCTCTCTCTCTCTCTCTCTCTCTCTCTCTCTCTCTCTCTCTCTCTCTCTCTCTCTCTCTCTCTCTCTCTCTCTCTCTCTCTCTCTCTCTCTCTCTCTCTCTCTCTCTCTCTCTCTCTCTCTCTCTCTCTCTCTCTCTCTCTCTCTCTCTCTCTCTCTCTCTCTCTCTCTCTCTCTCTCTCTCTCTCTCTCTCTCTCTCTCTCTCTCTCTCTCTCTCTCTCTCTCTCTCTCTCTCTCTCTCTCTCTCTCTCTCTCTCTCTCTCTCTCTCTCTCTCTCTCTCTCTCTCTCTCTCTCTCTCTCTCTCTCTCTCTCTCTCTCTCTCTCTCTCTCTCTCTCTCTCTCTCTCTCTCTCTCTCTCTCTCTCTCTCTCTCTCTCTCTCTCTCTCTCTCTCTCTCTCTCTCTCTCTCTCTCTCTCTCTCTCTCTCTCTCTCTCTCTCTCTCTCTCTCTCTCTCTCTCTCTCTCTCTCTCTCTCTCTCTCTCTCTCTCTCTCTCTCTCTCTCTCTCTCTCTCTCTCTCTCTCTCTCTCTCTCTCTCTCTCTCTCTCTCTCTCTCTCTCTCTCTCTCTCTCTCTCTCTCTCTCTCTCTCTCTCTCTCTCTCTCTCTCTCTCTCTCTCTCTCTCTCTCTCTCTCTCTCTCTCTCTCTCTCTCTCTCTCTCTCTCTCTCTCTCTCTCTCTCTCTCTCTCTCTCTCTCTCTCTCTCTCTCTCTCTCTCTCTCTCTCTCTCTCTCTCTCTCTCTCTCTCTCTCTCTCTCTCTCTCTCTCTCTCTCTCTCTCTCTCTCTCTCTCTCTCTCTCTCTCTCTCTCTCTCTCTCTCTCTCTCTCTCTCTCTCTCTCTCTCTCTCTCTCTCTCTCTCTCTCTCTCTCTCTCTCTCTCTCTCTCTCTCTCTCTCTCTCTCTCTCTCTCTCTCTCTCTCTCTCTCTCTCTCTCTCTCTCTCTCTCTCTCTCTCTCTCTCTCTCTCTCTCTCTCTCTCTCTCTCTCTCTCTCTCTCTCTCTCTCTCTCTCTCTCTCTCTCTCTCTCTCTCTCTCTCTCTCTCTCTCTCTCTCTCTCTCTCTCTCTCTCTCTCTCTCTCTCTCTCTCTCTCTCTCTCTCTCTCTCTCTCTCTCTCTCTCTCTCTCTCTCTCTCTCTCTCTCTCTCTCTCTCTCTCTCTCTCTCTCTCTCTCTCTCTCTCTCTCTCTCTCTCTCTCTCTCTCTCTCTCTCTCTCTCTCTCTCTCTCTCTCTCTCTCTCTCTCTCTCTCTCTCTCTCTCTCTCTCTCTCTCTCTCTCTCTCTCTCTCTCTCTCTCTCTCTCTCTCTCTCTCTCTCTCTCTCTCTCTCTCTCTCTCTCTCTCTCTCTCTCTCTCTCTCTCTCTCTCTCTCTCTCTCTCTCTCTCTCTCTCTCTCTCTCTCTCTCTCTCTCTCTCTCTCTCTCTCTCTCTCTCTCTCTCTCTCTCTCTCTCTCTCTCTCTCTCTCTCTCTCTCTCTCTCTCTCTCTCTCTCTCTCTCTCTCTCTCTCTCTCTCTCTCTCTCTCTCTCTCTCTCTCTCTCTCTCTCTCTCTCTCTCTCTCTCTCTCTCTCTCTCTCTCTCTCTCTCTCTCTCTCTCTCTCTCTCTCTCTCTCTCTCTCTCTCTCTCTCTCTCTCTCTCTCTCTCTCTCTCTCTCTCTCTCTCTCTCTCTCTCTCTCTCTCTCTCTCTCTCTCTCTCTCTCTCTCTCTCTCTCTCTCTCTCTCTCTCTCTCTCTCTCTCTCTCTCTCTCTCTCTCTCTCTCTCTCTCTCTCTCTCTCTCTCTCTCTCTCTCTCTCTCTCTCTCTCTCTCTCTCTCTCTCTCTCTCTCTCTCTCTCTCTCTCTCTCTCTCTCTCTCTCTCTCTCTCTCTCTCTCTCTCTCTCTCTCTCTCTCTCTCTCTCTCTCTCTCTCTCTCTCTCTCTCTCTCTCTCTCTCTCTCTCTCTCTCTCTCTCTCTCTCTCTCTCTCTCTCTCTCTCTCTCTCTCTCTCTCTCTCTCTCTCTCTCTCTCTCTCTCTCTCTCTCTCTCTCTCTCTCTCTCTCTCTCTCTCTCTCTCTCTCTCTCTCTCTCTCTCTCTCTCTCTCTCTCTCTCTCTCTCTCTCTCTCTCTCTCTCTCTCTCTCTCTCTCTCTCTCTCTNATTTGAGGTTTAAAAGGAGATCTCCAAATATTCATATATGTACGTATGTAAGATATATTATGGGTCGAATGTTACGTATTTTTAGCATTTTTTAAGTGATGAGATACAAGATAATTTTGGTCTTACCCAGGAAGCTGTTTTTGGAGCATTCACTCAAGTCACAAGACAACGTTGACAAAACCGGTCTTCAGCCGGTGTAAAAGCGGTCTTCTAATTCAAGTGCTTGAGATACCGATACTATGCAACTTGAAAGAGGGGGACTTAAGGAACAGCTGACCTACCTCCAAGCAGTCTCTGGTCAACTAAGCTTGGAATAAGTCATCGGCAATTGATATTCACAGTGTAACAATCAAATCTCGCGTTTAAATCCCGTGTTCGGTACATCTAATAATAGATCAACCAAAATTTACTATAGCATTTAAATTGTAAATATAGATATTCTTTTAGTTAAACTAGAATTTTTAAACTCATAAATTAAAAATTTAAATAGATGTATAATTAAAGAAGAAATATTGATGTAGTTACTCATGCATAAAAACCAGTTATTACCCTCCATAATCATTTTTCTTCTAGTAACCATACTTCGAAAAAAATGATATATGTAAAGGATGTAAATATTGAAATTGAATTATATTATTTCATTAGTAGAACTTAATAAAAATTAAGCCCATTATCACCTCAATTAGAACTATAGATTCAGAATTTTAAATAAATAAGATTAATATTAATTATCGAGTTAATGAAGTACCAAATGAATTTTTGTTTGTGAACAAGTATCACAGTGATTTTTGCCACTAGTTAATGAAGTACCAAATGAATTTTTGTTTGTGAACAAGTATCACAGTGATTTTTGCCACTGACAAATTTATTATGTTTTCTTCTAATCTAATTAGTACATTTTTTTTATCTCAAGATAGGTATATAAACTAAAAAGTTAATTTGAATATTAGTTTTACTAATAAAACAACACTATAATATATTTAATGGTGTTTTTTTTTTT
>KZ652395.1:186988-200946 GCA_001010745.2 Gerris buenoi | reverse complement strand
AAACTAAACAAATTCATAGTATGATATAATTAAGTGCAACAAATAATTGAATTAATTTAATAGTAGACAAACGAATATTATAAAAATTTAATAGCTAATGATCACAATTAAACTTCATTATACTAGTTTCTTAAATTAAATTTTTGTTTAATAACTTTAAAAGATTGTTTGTATATACTTTTTTTTTGCTTTTGTGTATTTCTGAACTTCAATATTATAATTTAAAAATTTAAAAACTTCAAATTTTTTATTTTGTATTTAACAGTTAAGTTGAGTCAAATGTGTCGGTAAATTAGTGCAAATAATTTGCTCCTCTGGTGATTAATTGATCTACATAAGTTTAAAAAGGTATGTTTGTAATTTAATTTGATTGAATATTTACTTTAATTAATTAATAATCTAAATCCTCATTATATGTTACACACATAAAGGGATAGATTTATTGTTTTAGAAAATAATTACATCAGAATAATTAGGTGGCCCTTGTCTGTCGAACTTTGTGAAACTGCGTTAGACACTTTTGTATGTGAGATTGGAGTAATGAAGCTCTATTACCAACAATATTTAAGTAAAGGTATTATTTCTTCCAAGTTTATCAAAAGTAACAGCACTGTGATCATTCTAAAGAACGAAATTATTTTTATGCCTCCCAATTCAAAAATACATAACCAGAAATCCGTTTCAGACATCAAGGAACATTTTTGGTCTAGTGTCTTTCTGATGGTCTATCGTTCAACATTTTTGGTCTAGTGTCTTTCTGATGATCTATCACTTAAAATTTTTGGTCTAGTGTCTTTCTGATGGTCTATCGCTTAACATTTTTGGTCTAGTGTCTTTCTGATGGTCTATGGCTTAACATTTTTGCGAAGCACCATATCCATAAACTACTCGTCCGATTTTGATGAAATTTAGTCGGCAGTGATTAGCACTAACTGTTGGTCCCATATAGATATCAATTAATTCTGTGTCTGCCTTTCTTTTTTGCATGCGCACAATCTTTTTTTTAATTAACATTAATTCTTTAAAATTCTACTTAATTAAAAATTTAAAGTAGACAATAAAATCCACAATATATATCAATTATAAACCATAACTACTATACTGCACTTAATAATTAAAATTTACAAATGCCTTCCAGATGTGAAGTTTTTTAACCTGACATCTGGAAGGACTCCAGTCTGGCCAATCAACAAAGCAAATGCTGGGTTGGCTCCACAAAAGTCGACCACAGTCGAATTAAGAACAAAATGACCTTAAAGTTTGTTATTACCTACGTTGCCCATATTAAAAATATTATTAAAAATGGCTCCAGTTACCCTTACTATTGTTGACTTTTGCCAATAAAACAAATTGAATAATAATAATAGAAATAATCTACTTTAATATTTGGATGGTTTCTTAGAAGAAGGCGACACGCGATCCCAAATTAATTCAATCGACTAAACAAACTTATTTTTCCCTAAAAATAATTTTGAATCCACTTGGAATTGAAACAAATCCACATCATATTACATGTTAAAATTCGTTCAATAATAGAACACAAGGTACCTATGAGCCACACAAATTGCCAGACAGTTTTTAGCCATGACGTAAATTTACTAGGCAGTAAATGACACTCCTATAGCGGAAAAGAAATTCTAGTTCCAGATAATGTAATTACAAATGCAAACTAGTTTGCACAGTAATTTTATAGATTTATAAAACAAGAACCCAACAAATGTTACATCATTCTTAATGCTCCGATTTAGAAAAATACTTTTATTATGTCACGTGATAACCAAATTAACTTTTGTTGCACCGTGATTTTTGTACTACAAAGTTAGTATGTTCTCTTCGAATTTACTTAATATTTTTTTTATCTAAGTAGCAGTAGTGAGATTTCTTTCTTGAATTAATTAAGCAGTTATTTCTTCGTTAAAAGATTTATAAATTGGCAAACAGACACAAAACTTTTTAATACATAACTACTTCTTCATGAGAGATTCTCTAAATTAAATGCTGACTATATACTTTCACTCAAAAAATTCTAGTGTCGATAATTCACATAGGTTAATTTTTTGTAGCCGGTTTCAAGTAATTAATATCAACAATCATCATCATGGATTTAATAATAATTATGAAATAAATCCTGCTATTACTAAATACAGCTCCTAACAGTACTAAATCTATACAATGTAACTAAATATAGTACTAAATCGATCCTTGAATTAAACTATAATATACTTGTTATGAAACCACAGATAAGTAAGGATATTATCCTTGAATTAAAGTGGGATTGTGAATAAAAGTGGCCTGTTAAGGTGTAAATTGACTCTATCTGTACTAAACAAAATTAAAAACTTATGTATTTTTACGTTGTGTTAGTTTTGTCACTGAAAAAACTAGTTTCTTTTAGTTTTTTGGTCTGCTTGTCAGATAGGAGCCTGGCAATATTATATTAGCAACGTTCCCGCCTTCACCAGCTATCATACACTGCTTGTCAGATAGGAGCCTGGCAATATTATATTAGCAACGTTCCCGCCTTCACCAGCTATCATACACTGCTTGTCAGATANCACTAAGTTGCATATATTCTGAACAACATTTGTAGTCAAGAATCCCTTAAAATAACTGGGAGTGGAAAATACAAAATTCGAAACCGATCCTGACACGTATCCCATGTGGTCTAGTGGCTAGGATATCTGGCTTTCACCCAGAAGGCCCGGGTTCGATTCCCGGCATGGGAACATAAGTTTTACTACAGCATGTCTATGTAAGCGCCAGCATATATGCTTGTTTACTTTTAGCGATAAATCTACATTTTATTATTTTTACTAAAATACTAGTAATATAGTAACATACATAATATAGTAACAGTAACATAAAATAAACATATTTTTACAAATGTACTGTCAATACCTTTAGTAAAGTAAGGTAAACATGTTATTTGATTTTCTTTTGCACTCTACTCGCTACTCTACTCTTCTGTTCACTCTACCCGTGTAAACCCGACTTAAAGGAAATTAAAAAAAATATATATATAATAATGAAAAATAAATAAAATCGCATGCAATTTAATGTAGTTTTTGTAAAATGTCGTTTTTTGTGAAAGTACAATTGTATCTAAAAAGTGCGAATCTTTTAAATTTTAAGCGGAAATAGAGCATTTATTTTCGCCTTTTTTTTTAAAAAACGAGCCATTTTTACGAGGTAGCAGAGCGGAAATTTGGATTTTGCACTCCAATAATCATCAAGAACGATAAAAAAAAAAAAAAAATCCCGAAAAGCCTCTCTCTTCTACCTAATAAATGGACTAGAAGATAATAAAATGGGCTAGAAGACCCATTGAGGACTAAGGTATATATAATATATTGTAATGTTGTTCCCCTGGCCTGAGGTTTTTTCTACCTTATACCACTAAATGTATCAAACTTCTTCTAAGACGTCATCTGTTTTCTCTGCCTACAATTAAGCTAATTTGTAATATATAATTACTCAAAGACAATCGATAAAACCTATTTTATAGTAATACTTTTATAAAATTATATTTACAGTTAATATAAAAATTACAGTCGCTAAATGAGTATATATTAAGAATATACTGCACAAACAATTATATTAGCAACGTTCCCGCCTTCACCAGCTATCATACACTGCTTGTCAGATAGGAGCCGGGCAATATTATATTAGCAATGTTCCCCCCGCCTTCCCCAGTTATCATACACTGCTTGTTAGATAGGAGCCTGACAATATTATATGTATTGAAAAATATAGTTTAACAATAAGACAATAATCTATTTAGATTTATATATCGTAATATTTTTTTATTATTTATTTAATAATTTTCAATTGAGTCAAAAATAATCAAAGTTTCAAGTCTACAATAGATTCTTTATTTGCTACCATTTCTGACGATCATTATGTGTTCGACTATAATAAATACATTTGACATATGAAGCCAATTATTGCTGACTGTCGGATGTTGTTGTTGATGTTTTTCATCAATTCACAATGTACATGAAACCATAAATGTTAAAGCAAATAAATCGTATACGTACAAATTGAACGTTGAGACACAACATAACTATTAATGGAAAAAACATAATTGAATTAAACAATTTGGATTTTGGCTGAAAACCAAATAATATTCATGTATTTCTTTATATTTGGTTATTCCTATTGCGTTCTGACGAACGCATCATTAAGCTATTGCAATTGTTTTTACTACCTCTTAAGTGTTTAGATAATTGCTTAGCTAAACCTCACATCTGGAAGGACTCCAGTCTGGCCAATCAACAAAGCAAATGCTGGGTTGGCTNCTCTGCCTACAATTAAGCTAATTTGTAATATATAATTACTCAAAGACAATCGATAAAACCTATTTTATAGTAATACTTTTATAAAATTATATTTACAGTTAATATAAAAATTACAGTCGCTAAATGAGTATATATTAAGAATATACTGCACAAACATAAAATAACGTGTATAATTACGTAAAAAGTATGAATATAAAAGGCTAAAACGGGTAAAGTCTAGATTACATTATATTTGTTGCTATATTTTAGTAAATTAATAAAAGGTTTCGCAATGTCGGAATTTCATACGTGGGAAAAAACCCTTAAGCCTAGGGGCTATCTGCACATTTTATTGGTACATTGATGACAGCTTTTACAAACCCTACATGACGAAATCACGTCTTTTTTTCACTATGTTCAACTCTACTTAGCTCAGACAAGAGGTAGTGCTAAATATACTTAAATAAATTAACACTGACGTGTCTCAAAACAAGAACCACTTGAAGACGTAAATTTACCATTGTCCATAGGCCTTTTGCAAAGACAATTGAAAACGTAAATTTACGCCCATAGGTCTTAAAGGGTCTGATTTAGTTACGATGTTTATCGCATTTCCAATATATCTAGTAAAGTAAGATAGTTAAACAGTGGACGAAATTGTGAAATATGTAAGGATAGCCTCATACATAAGTGCGATTCATTTACATGTAAAAATGAAATAAAAGCCCTAACCAAATAAATATAATCTAACCTGATTGATGACACCCTTTATTACTGATGACACTGATGACTAATGACTGACGACGGATGACACCCTTTAACAACATTATCATCTAACAACAAAAACAAGGTTTTTTTTTTACGAAAATGCGTAATGTGGGGGTGTTAAATTAAAGAGGAAGTCGATACGTGTTCAAATATATATTTGGTTTCCTTTTTAGTTTAAGAAATCGTTCGTTTACGTCTCATTCTAGACCCTCTTTATTTTTAGGGATCAATTAATCTTTGCAAAATAATATGTATTTTCAAATGGATTTTTCCATGTTCCCTCCCTTTTTTTAATGAATAAACATAAAAAATCATTGTTACTCTTTTTAAAAAAATTTAAAACGATTTTCCATATTTTGCAAGAAAAAAATATTTCTCTTCCCCTAAAAAGAAAGAATCTTAAAAATATCTTAGGAACGGATTGAGCTTAAGACTTTCGAGTTGATTCATAGCATTCGGACAATAAAAATGCCGACAATAAGAAATAGCGTCATTTTAATTAAAGGTTTAAAGTTATAACTAAAACAAACTTTTAAGTGACTGCCATCTTGATAAGGCTTGGCCAATTATGCTGGTTAACGAAATAGCCCGTTTTATTTTTTAAGTCACCTATGGGACCCAATGTCTGTTCAGAAGAAACTAACTTAGGAACTTTATTTGTATTTTTATATTTTAAAATACTTTATTTCTTTATTGTGTTAAGCTTTGGTAGGGCGTAAAATATGCTTAGTTATTTTTATATGATGACTAGCCGGATCGGTGTGCTTCGCGCACCTTATCCGTCTAGAAGTTGGCGCTGTATGTAAATAATAAATAAAACAATATAATTAATATATCTTTATTGTTTCGTATTTTAGTAAAAGTAGGTTATATTATTTTTTTATGCATTTTCAATTATTCTATTTATACTACCCCTCAATTTTCAATTTATGTCACAATGAGTCTATGTAACAAATTTAAGATCTTTAAATCCGCTGGAAGCTAAGATAATAGTATCTGATTAAATCCACGATGGCGGCCATATGTTAAAGTAAAAGTGTCTTTCATTTTCTTCTTAATGTACCATAAGTCTATGCACCGAATTTCAAATCTCTAGGTCCACTGGAAGCTGAGATAATAGAATGGGAATAAATCCAAGATGGCGGCTATAATTCAATATGGTGGCCATATATCGAAATAAAAATGGCCGCACTTTTCTATTTATGGTACACTCTATCTATGAACCAATTTCAAATCTCTATGTCAATGGGAAGTAGGAGAATTAGTGATCAGTAGAAAGATTATAATATATTATTGTGTATTTTCTTCCAAATTGTTAATTAAATCGATTTTTAGGTGTTTATGTCTCCTAAAACCCTCAATACAAACATTACGATGTCCTTTAACGTTAAAACGTAAAGCCTATGTTATAATTGGGTTTCTAGCCAAAGTATATAATTAACATGAAACTGTTTAATATCAATATATAACTAACTTATTAACTTATTTAAAAACTTTATTTATCTTTAGTTGTGGTTTTGGTTCTGGTTTCGGATTATTAAAAGTTATTTCTCAAAAAGTTTTTACAGAAGATTCCTACAGCCAATTAAAATGATATTTGTTGCTAATTTGACGTTTCTTCCTGTATAAAGTTTTTGTTGAAAAAAAGCTCAGCTTATTTTTAAACTTAATTAGCTTCCATACAAAAGGTTTTTAAAACAAAACTGATTTTAAATCATTGTTAGTATATTTTGTCTAATTGTGTACTAAGTAAATGTCAAAATTTAAGTCATCCAAGTGATATGAGAGATTAAAGCCGGGTTTACACGGGGAGAGTAAACAGGAGAGTAGAGTAGCGAGTAGAGTAACTCTACCCGTAGAAACCCGAAAAAACGCTCAGTTTTAGTAGAGTGGCGAGTCGACTAGCTTGTAAAATTGGTAGAGTGGGAAGTAGAGAGCACTCTACTCGCTACTCTACTCTTCTGTTCACTCTACCCGTGTNTTAAAAAAATTTAAAACGATTTTCCATATTTTGCAAGAAAAAAATGTTTCTCTTCCCCTAAAAAGAAAGAATCTTAAAAATATCTTAGGAACGGATTGAGCTTAAGACTTTCGAGTTGATTCATAGCATTCGGACAATAAAAATGCCGACAATAAGAAATAGCGTCATTTTAATTAAAGGTTTAAAGTTATAACTAAAACAAACTTTTAAGTGACTGCCATCTTGATAAGGCTTGGCCAATTATGCTGGTTAACGAAATAGCCCGTTTTATTTTTTAAGTCACCTATGGGACCCAATGTCTGTTCAGAAGAAACTAACTTAGGAACTTTATTTGTATTTTTATATTTTAAAATACTTTATTTCTTTATTGTGTTAAGCTTTGGTAGGGCGTAAAATATGCTTAGTTATTTTTATATGATGACTAGCCGGATCGGTGTGCTTCGCGCACCTTATCCGTCTAGAAGTTGGCGCTGTATGTAAATAATAAATAAAACAATATAATTAATATATCTTTATTGTTTCGTATTTTAGTAAAAGTAGGTTATATTATTTTTTTATGCATTTTCAATTATTCTATTTATACTACCCCTCAATTTTCAATTTATGTCACAATGAGTCTATGTAACAAATTTAAGATCTTTAAATCCGCTGGAAGCTAAGATAATAGTATCTGATTAAATCCACGATGGCGGCCATATGTTAAAGTAAAAGTGTCTTTCATTTTCTTCTTAATGTACCATAAGTCTATGCACCGAATTTCAAATCTCTAGGTCCACTGGAAGCTGAGATAATAGAATGGGAATAAATCCAAGATGGCGGCTATAATTCAATATGGTGGCCATATATCGAAATAAAAATGGCCGCACTTTTCTATTTATGGTACACTCTATCTATGAACCAATTTCAAATCTCTATGTCAATGGGAAGTAGGAGAATTAGTGATCAGTAGAAAGATTATAATATATTATTGTGTATTTTCTTCCAAATTGTTAATTAAATCGATTTTTAGGTGTTTATGTCTCCTAAAACCCTCAATACAAACATTACGATGTCCTTTAACGTTAAAACGTAAAGCCTATGTTATAATTGGGTTTCTAGCCAAAGTATATAATTAACATGAAACTGTTTAATATCAATATATAACTAACTTATTAACTTATTTAAAAACTTTATTTATCTTTAGTTGTGGTTTTGGTTCTGGTTTCGGATTATTAAAAGTTATTTCTCAAAAAGTTTTTACAGAAGATTCCTACAGCCAATTAAAATGATATTTGTTGCTAATTTGACGTTTCTTCCTGTATAAAGTTTTTGTTGAAAAAAAGCTCAGCTTATTTTTAAACTTAATTAGCTTCCATACAAAAGGTTTTTAAAACAAAACTGATTTTAAATCATTGTTAGTATATTTTGTCGGATTGTGTACTAAGTAAATGTCAAAATTTAAGTCATCCAAGTGATATGAGAGATTAAAGCCGGGTTTACACGGGGAGAGTAAACAGGAGAGTAGAGTAGCGAGTAGAGTAACTCTACCCGTAGAAACCCGAAAAAACGCTCAGTTTTAGTAGAGTGGCGAGTCGACTAGCTTGTAAAATTGGTAGAGTGGGAAGTAGAGAGCACTCTACTCGCTACTCTACTCTTCTGTTCACTCTACCCGTGTCAACCCGGTTTTAAGTGCTGTTGTAATTAGACATTGTACTAATTACATACATTGTATTTTTTATATATTATGAACTTCACTTTTGTCTTTACCTGAAGTCTGTGGTGAAAATCTTTGGAGGGCTGACGTTATGTGTTATGCCAACTTCCAGTCATCCAATCGAGCTAAAACTTAAGGCCCCCATACACGATCACTGTGCGCAAACCTGATGAAAACGGGAAAAATTAGGCCATACACGTCAAACATCATGTTTGCGCTATCATCAAACAGCGCACCATTTAATTAATTAATATTTGTTGTTAATTAGTAATTGCATATGTTCTCAGTTCATGTTTGCATTACACACATCAAAACTAAGCTAGATTATAGACACTACACTATTTTACTTTTGCTCTGTGCAAATCAGAATGGTCTGAATTGGTCACACAAACCCCCCACTAAAGTCTTATGAAGTTGTTTAGGTCCTGAGTGTCATTTACTTTAGTAAACAATAATGGGTTTTAAGTATATCATGAGATTGATGGTTACTTTCTGAAGAAGATAAATGCAGCGAGTGGTGTAATGCTACTAGAGTTTGGAGTAAGGCATATATACACTTGGCAGCGATAAATCGCTATTTATTTTGATTGACATTCTCGCAAATTAGGGGATGGTCAGTGATCTGAAACGTCTTATTTTGACATTTACAGACGCGGGGGAACTTAAGAAGCAGATCTAATTTGAAGCAGAGTGTAGGATGCTTTTTTATGATGACAACAGTTGCCCATTGTCACATCTTCGGCATCAGATTACTGCTACTTGCAGCAGCAGGTTTAGCTGGCTTGTACATGCTTCACACTTTGGCCACTGATTTCAGTAATATTACCAAGCCTTTCAGGCCCACGATGTCGTTAGGTCTTTTTATGATGAGACCTCTCAACTCCCTATTAATGGTTTCAAGAGGTCGAAGAGCTGCTCCAAATTTTGTAAGTAGTCCAGTGGTCATTACTGTTTACAACTCACGTTTTACAAATAAAATTTAACAACTAACATTGCATTTTGGAAGTTAAATATAAAAGTGAAAGGCTTACGATTTAGTTAATATTAATAATTTACTTTAGTAGAGCTAAAGCTTTAGTTAGACGATAAAAACACGGACTTTTATTTCTAAAACTAATTAGTAAAATACTAGTGTTTAGTTCGCTAAACTTCCTTCAACATTAATTATTTAACCTTGTAGAAATGGATAATGCTTCAAATTTTTAATTTCAATATCTCACACAGATTAGTATACACATAATTGTGTAGTAGCCGTAGAAATTTCCAATACTATTTATAATTTAATTCAATTTTTTATTATTCCTCCGTTACCATGGTCTCTTCTTAGCAAAGTCTTCTGGAGCTGTTGAGGATCAGACATTTTTATCTAAAAAAAAAAAAATAAATAAAAAAAATTGCCTTAAAATTCCCAAAAGTCACGGCACCAGGCCTGGGCTGCAGGCGGCGCGTCGCACAGGGCCCCGCGCGCCGGTCCGTCCGTGGGTCGAGCTCGACTAACTCTGTGACATTTACCAAAATATAAGGATAGCATTCAGAATTATTGCTATAGCTCCCGCTGAACGAAGCTTTTCCAAACATAAAATAATAAAAACATACCTTAGCAACTCTATGACACAAGATAGGTAATCGGTACTTGCTCTTCTGTCGATAGAAATTGAACTGGCATTCACTTGAGATTATAGTGAATTAATAGCAGATTTTGGTAAAAAAAAAAAATAAAATAAAATAAAAAGAAGTTGCAGGGTTTATTCTTTGGAGAGGTCGGTTTCCTTAAAGAGTTTAATACAATTGTTTATTACATTTATCTTACACTATCCTTCGTACAATATTTAAAGTTGTGTAAATAGTTAAAATAGATCAGTATAGTTATATCTAGATAGTGAGTTTATACGCTTGAGTATTAGTTACATATCTAGTTGTTGGGCTCTGATGGCATTGATGGTGTACATCAGAAGGGCCTGAACTATATAGCGTGTTAACAAACAAATCACTCAAGGAGAGTGGTAAGGTATGGAAGAGTGATTGTAAGGGATTACTAAAATACAGGGAGACTGTCGGAACCCGGCGGGGTTCCGGACACTGGGTGGGCGATGCTCAACCTGTGGAATAGTAAATAGCCCACACTGGGTTGGCAATGCTCATTATAAGGCAGGTAGAAAAGGACAGCCCATATACGAGTCTGTCGGCACTCGGTGGGGCAGGTGGTACAGCACGACACCGGGTGGGCGATGATCAGTATAAGGCAGGCAGGAAGGAAAGGTATGAGAGGTGTTCAAAAGAGCAGGAAAGTGTTAAGAGTGAGAGGTGTGAATAAAATGCTCAGCTCGTTACATCGGTATTTATAGCCCAGGGAGGAAGAGGGGTCTACCACCCCACATCCTGGAGGGGAGCAATGTGCGCATTCGGAGCGTCTCCGGAGTAGGTACGCTGGGTAGGCAACCCAAGTACCCTGGGCCAGGGAAATTCTGGCCGGGACGGCAACACTCCTACATCCCTGCGTATATTTTATAAGACATATAATATGTGGCGATCGCCTCAAAGTTATATGAGTATGGTAATATATAGATGTGCATAGTTACAGTAGAAATTAGAGAGCTGGCGTGGCTTTGTGGATCATATTTCTTACCGCGTCTGCTCGGCTATCACTGAATCATGGACGGTGCGAGGTCGTGGGTTCGATCCCTGATGATGTTCCGATTTATATGGCTTACTTATGATCACATCATACTCGCTTCAGCGGTACAATGTACAGAGGTATGATGTGTGATGTGGCAGGAACTCTCTACAACGGAGTTATTAAAATGGGCCTGAAAGATGGCCTAATTGCAAGGTTCGAACAAGTGGTTCGTCCTACCCGTCTAGTACTAGTACTACGACCATAACTTATTACATCTACTATTACTAGTTACAATAAGATTGATTTGCTTATTTTAGCCTATTATAATTTATTAGTTGCAGTTTACCTTGGACATTTTCTCTACTTGGAAATAATAGCAAAATAAACAATTAACTAATATTAACACTATTAACTTTCCATCAATCGATAAATAAAACATGTATATTGTTCATATTGAATTTATTTTACCTATTAGTTAAAATTTAGATTAAACTATGTAGGTTTGTGTTCATATTTTATTAGGAAAAAAGCCTCCTCCAGATTTATTGGTTAAGGGCCTCACAATATCAGTTCGCACAAAGCCCCGCAATGGCTGACTAATGTTTCTTAGGGGAGGGCACAAAGACATTTTCCATGGGGGCTAAATTTCACTTCACACGTTTTCACACAGCTTCACTCTACTTCCAACGTCCCGTAAATAAACTATTAATGGCCATCCTACTCTTTTGGAGCTTTAGAGGCTTATCTAGATTTGATATGATAGAAACAGAATGTTTCTGTTCTTGTTCTTACAGTACAGGATTAGAAAAATTGCTAACGGACTCATTTGTGGTATCAGGGAAATGAGTAGTTCACAGTCAAAAGGATCGTTAGCAATTCTGATACATATCAAAAGGAAGGTTAATCATTGTGCATAATGAAGTTAGATCTTATTTAAGTACATATAGTGAAAAGGCTGGTATGTTTGGAGCATATTTTTTTCTTAAACTTGACTTATTAAAGAAGCTAATAATATTTTTTATGGTGAATATAGTATTTTGTATATCTGTTACACTGTTTAAATTATTTAGGCACTCTACTTTTTCCCTTTGACTCCGTTTTAATCAGAATGGGTCTGAATAGGTGACAAAACCCCACAAAAGTATTAGGTAGTGTACTGCAATGTACATAAATCGTATATATTTTATTGAGTGAGTAAATCATTTACTTCATAAACAATATTGTATAGACTAAAACAACGAGTGCTGAGTATATCACAAGATTAATGGTTTATCACATGTTGAAGAGGATAAAAGCAGTGAGTGTTGTAAAGCTTTCAGCGTTTGGAGTGAAGCACAAACACGTGGCAGCAAATCAATACTCATTTTGAGTGTCACTCCCAGCAGAATTTTAAAGGATTTATTAGCTGGTTGCTGCATTTCTAGTGCCAACTAAACATTTCTATTCTACCTGCAGGTCATGCTTTAGAAGAAAGATTCGAGCTTAAGAGATGTGGTATTATATAATCAGGGTTATATTTAATGTGGGTTGACAAAGAAATTTTGGTATTTCTTTAGCTTGTGTCTCCCCAATGTATTTTTTAGGATATACAATATAAAATGACTTTGACTATAGTAGTTTCATAATTAGAATTGATTTGGAAAGTCAAGGAAAATTGAAATAAAATTGGATTAGAGATAAAATAGAAATAAAAATTGAGTAGAGATTCAATAAGTGATCGAGATGGTGTCATCTGACCTTCTAGAAGTAAAAATCTCAAATTCTCATTGGCTCTCTTTTCAATTTTCCGGTTCTGTCAAAATCAATTCTAATTGTAAGACTAGTATAAATAACTATTAAGGCAAAGGGATGCTCATGCTTACCCAGTGTACTTCAGGGCAAATTTCCACACTTCTGCATCTACAAAAAGAGTAACAGTCTGAAGAAGAAGATTTCTTACACCTTCTTTAGATTGTTACTCCCCTCAATTTTTTTAATAAGGAAACTAAAAATCTGAAGAAGTTCCGAAATGTTTATCATTTTCATCTTAAAATTTAATTTTCGAACTTATCCTCAGAGAATAAAATCAAGTACACCAATCTATGTAAGAAGATTTTTTCGATATATATTAATAGATATTTGAAAAATAATGGAGAAAGAGAGAAGAAAGTCAACAAAATACCAGGAATTTTAAATCCTACCCTTTTAACTAAAGTTTAACCATTCATTTTTAGCCTTTAATTAAAAGCAAAGTTAAATTTAAAAGTCCAATCCCAGACGATTGACAATTACAAAAAAATTAAAAAATAAATTAAAAAAATGAATGTTCACATAATTAAGTTATACAATTCAAGGAAATAAACTAATTCAGCCTTAAACTGATTAACTTACGCGATCAATGAAGTCAAATATTTTATCCGAATCCCTTGATTCCTCTTTATAAACGATAATTGCTTTAACTTTTTTTATTTATCATTTACATTAAGAAGTCGTTGATCTCATATTATGCTTTTATGATGAATTTTTACACTAGGCTTACTCTTTAAAAAAAAAAAAATAAATAAATTAAATTAAATGTATTCACTCGTTTAAGGTGTCTTAAGTGGTTATTTTTTATTTTTTATTTATTTTTTTTTTTTTTAA
>KZ652395.1:139566-157544 GCA_001010745.2 Gerris buenoi | reverse complement strand
AAATAGGTAAATTTATAGAAATATTTTTCTATAAAAATGTCTATATATCATGTTTAAAAACACGGAGAGTATAGATAAGACACAACTAAAATTTCCAGCTTGAGCTGATGATTTACTCACGTCTTGTCCCAGTGTTCTTTTGATGAAGTAGGTGGGCTGATGAAGAATGGGTGTATTGAAGTGGTTTTAATCTGAGGATTCTTCAACCTTAGCTCTTCTCTAAGAGATGCCATTAAGCCTAAACCAGATAAATAAACAAATTAATATGCATTTAATAATTAATATGTATTTAATATACATTTTTATATTATGTAATATATATTTAATCCCTAATAACAAGAAGGGATTAACTCATTCTAATACTAGAAGGATTTACTAAACAGTACAATTCAAACGAAACATAATATAAAATAAATTTATATCAGTTTATTGAGTTGTTATGTTATAAAATTATAATTATGTAAATAAAGAAAAATAAATGTTATTACTATTTTGGCTATTTCTTAAAAAGACAAATATTCCTTGCAAAATATATACATATATAATTTATTTTATATTGAATAAATGTATGTTCTATACAGAAAACTTAATCAGTTTAGGGTCACAATAAAGATTATGAATTATCGGATCAAGTAAATTTGATTTGAGGATCTTATCAGTGGTGTGGTAATTCGTAATTTTACTTTATATTTGCTTTAGTATTTTTTTATTTTTGAAAAAAAAACTAATATTGGTTTTAAACTGGGCTACGATTGTCGCTGTCGCATGTGATGGCGACGTTTCTAAGTGTTAAAGCTCTTATTGTGCTCTATAAATTTCGGTCTTCGGCGTCACATAAACATCGTGGTCACACGTGACAGCAACGAAACTTACTTAAAGTAAACTGGTCTAATGTTGTTACTGTAAGCAGTAAATTTTACCTTATGTAAATAACTCTTCTTTCACTACATTATGGATAGTGTATTGTGCATAGAAGATAATATAATATAACTTTATATACTTGCTTTTTCTCGATAATTCTTAAGCATATCTTTTATTAGAAAAAATAATTTATAATGGTAGGCCTTACTAAAATTAAGTATAAACTTACTCAATAGTGGAATATAAGAAGATTATAATATACTTAAAATCAAGTATGTAATAATACGTACTGCATGATGTAGAAGAGGAAGTAGAGATAAGCAGGTACAGTTACAGTTATTTTTTCTCTTTTAATTCCTTGAACAGTTTTCCTGGCCACTTCGACAGCTGTTACATCTGGTATCCTCGAACTGTAAATCAATAAAATACTTGCATTAAAATTACATTATTGATTTTCCATTACATTTTTTGGGTCCCAACAAACATATAAAAATCCCAATAATAAATGAGAATATTAGAGGTTAAATGAAACTTACAAAGCAAAGTAATATAAGACCAGNGAGAGAGAGAGAGAGAGAGAGAGAGAGAGAGAGAGAGAGAGAGAGAGAGAGAGAGAGAGAGAGAGAGAGAGAGAGAGAGAGAGAGAGAGAGAGAGAGAGAGAGAGAGAGAGAGAGAGAGAGAGAGAGAGAGAGAGAGAGAGAGAGAGAGAGAGAGAGAGAGAGAGAGAGAGAGAGAGAGAGAGAGAGAGAGAGAGAGAGAGAGAGAGAGAGAGAGAGAGAGAGAGAGAGAGAGAGAGAGAGAGAGAGAGAGAGAGAGAGAGAGAGAGAGAGAGAGAGAGAGAGAGAGAGAGAGAGAGAGAGAGAGAGAGAGAGAGAGAGAGAGAGAGAGAGAGAGAGAGAGAGAGAGAGAGAGAGAGAGAGAGAGAGAGAGAGAGAGAGAGAGAGAGAGAGAGAGAGAGAGAGAGAGAGAGAGAGAGAGAGAGAGAGAGAGAGAGAGAGAGAGAGAGAGAGAGAGAGAGAGAGAGAGAGAGAGAGAGAGAGAGAGAGAGAGAGAGAGAGAGAGAGAGAGAGAGAGAGAGAGAGAGAGAGAGAGAGAGAGAGAGAGAGAGAGAGAGAGAGAGAGAGAGAGAGAGAGAGAGAGAGAGAGAGAGAGAGAGAGAGAGAGAGAGAGAGAGAGAGAGAGAGAGAGAGAGCCAACAAACATATAAAAATCCCAATAATAAATGAAGATATTAGAGGAGAAAGAGAGAGAGAGAGAGAGAGAGAGAGAGAGAGAGAGAGAGAGAGATAGAGAGAGAGAGAGAAAGAGACAGAGACAGAGAGACAGAGAGAGAGAGACAGAGTGAGAGAGAGAGAGACAGAGAGAGAGACAGAGAGAGAGACAGACAGACAGAGACAGAGAGAGAGAGAGAGAGAGAGAGAGAGAGAGTACCGGCCCGGGAAAGGATTTTACAGATGAAGTGTTCTCTCAACCTTACCTGTCCGTTTTGCTGGTTTAGTGTTAGAAACTAAAACTGAATCCATTGCATTTAATTTTCCCCGCAAAATTTCGTGCTGACTTAGGCAGGCTTAAACATTACAAACTTCCATTTTTCAAATAATAAAGACACTAAAACTCCGTTACAATAGACTTCAAAATATTGTACACAATTAAAATTCATTACCCATCCCCGACAGTAATTTTCTCCTATGTGTGATAGCGACTTATATTTATAATAGATCGCGTCTAAAAAAGTTTCACTTTAATAAAACTCAAAAAAGAACATTTATAACTTCATATAGTTACAGACACAAGAGAAAGATTGAAAATTATTATTTCCAAAACAGACGGTGGTTTACCCATGTATAACCCCAATTGGGGAGGCATTTGCTTCAAAATGTTGGTGTCATTAAAGCTATTATTATTATTATTATTATTTAATAACTTCCGTTTTGTTTGTTGGTGCCTGTCGTCTGACGTTAAAATCTTTGAGGGCTAATTAACTCTCTTCCATACATCCAATCATGCTGAAACTTGTGCTTCAAAATGTTGGTGTCATTAAAGCTATTATTATTATTATTATTATTATTTAATAACTTCCATTCTGTTAGTTTGTTTGTTGGTGCCTGTCGTCTGACGTCAAAATCTTTGAGGGCTAATTAACTCTCTTCCATACATCCAATCATGCTGAAACTTGGCATATATAGACTCTGTACTAATTCTAAAATATTAATTATAAATTAAAAAAAAAAAATTGGTAAATTTATAGAAATATTTTTCTATAAAAAAGTCTATATATCATGTTTAAAAACACGGAGAGTATAGATAAGACACAACTAAAATTTCCAGCTTGAGCTGATGATTTACTCACGTCTTGTCCCAGTGTTCTTTTGATGAAGTAGGTGGGCTGATGAAGAATGGGTGTATTGAAGTGGTTTTAATCTGAGGATTCTTCAACCTTAGCTCTTCTCTAAGAGATGCCATTAAGCCTAAACCAGATAAATAAACAAATTAATATGCATTTAATAATTAATATGTATTTAATATACATTTTTATATTATGTAATATATATTTAATCCCTAATAACAAGAAGGGATTAACTCATTCTAATACTAGAAGGATTTACTAAACAGTACAATTCAAACGAAACATTTCTTTTTATCCACACCACATATTTTGTATAGGATTCATAAATGTAAAACATAAAAAAAAATAAATAAAATGCATATGCTTTGGCATAAAGGTGTTAATTGATAAACAATTGTGAGATAGTCGTTAGCAGTTGGTATATATACAGAATTTAGAATAGGCAAATTTAAAGGGAATCGTGAAATTTTAATCGTGCTTAAACTCATACTGTTCACAACTTATTTTAATATTTACACGATTTATTACACGATATTATTCAAATAATCAGTGATCCTCTTCAATCTGTTAGATAAGTATTTGCTAAATAATATTTTAGAAAACATATTTTAGAAAGTTCCATATTTATTGTCTGTACCACAATACTTATATGAATTGCCGGTTTAATCGTATCACAGTTTTTAAGTTTGTTTTCCTCTTTCTTTCTACAAAGGCTTAACTGCTTTTATTTTTAATTCTACATAGCTACTGTAGTTATACTACTGTATACTACTGTAGTTATATATTGCTTAAAACTAATCAAGGGTAATGATAGAAGTACCTGTAACAGCATATTTAGTAGCAGTATATGGAGCAATATTAGCTGCTGCAGTGAAAGCAGCGACCGATGCAATTGCTACAATATGGCCTCTGCCTCGCTCGATCATACCCGGTAGCACTGCCCTGATCGTCTAAACACATAATCATTTAATAAACAAACATTTACATAACTAAACAAATGTTGTAGAAAGGAGGAATATTTAATAATTTAAGTAGAATTGTCGATCTTAAAAGTATGGAGACAAAATAATACACATTAATTTACATTGCTTATGCAGTCCTACACATAATATACTGAACATATTTATAAGACTATTTCGGAAAGTAAATAATCTACCTTTGAATATTAAAAAATCCAAACGACAAACTCATGCAAAAAAATGCTTATATTGATATTGATACTGAAAATGAAATAGCATGGGCTACATTTTAGAATTTTTAATCAAAACGTATTTATGAGTAATCATTATTTTTACATTTTCCAGTTTTTTCGGTTAGAGCTCCCAAATTTAGACCTAAAATGTATTTATCAATTTCGCGTAGGGGTATGACTTTTCTGTCAAATAAGCCATATTTCATTAAAACCGGCCTATTTAGTTTAATCTCTATCCGTCTGAGCAGACTACGGACTTCTGAGAGACATTTTTTTAAAAACATCTTTTTTGGACACAAGGGACATTAAAATGTGTACATCCATTACCATAATAGGCACTTCTTACTCGCCTTATAAAAATAACAGAGGGGAGTAACAATCTAAAGAAGGTGTACGGAATGTTCTTCTTTAGACTGTTACTCCCCCTTATAAATAAAACTGAGGGGAGTAACAATCTAAAGAAGGTGTACGGAATGTTCTTCTTTATACTGTTACTCCCCTTACCGAAGGAGAAGTGGGATATTCCTTTGTCCCAAAGTACAATGGACTAAGCATAGAGATTTAGTCAAAGTAATTTTTATTCTAAAACAACATAGGGGAGTAACAATCTAAAGAAGTACCAAATAATAAAATTTAATTTTCGTGCTCTCATAATTCATCTCTGCTTTATATACTACGTTAATTTAGCAGGTAATAGAAATTTTAATCACAATGATTGCTTTCAACAAAATAACATTTTAAAATGATGCACTGATACCGTTTAAAAAGATTTTATATGCTCTCATTATAAAAATCTACCACATTCAACTCAATTAACTTAGTGATTAAGCTAAAAATATAGCGAAAATTTAGGGTTAAAAGGTCCATTTCCTCCCCTTTTGTTTATACTTAGGGCCCCCATACACGGTCAAAATGTTTGCGCAAACATTTTGACTGTGTATGGGGCTGCTTGATTCTTGCGCAAACATGATGTTAGGACATTAGTTTTGCGCAAATGTTTAACCGTGTATGGGGGCCTTTAATAATTTTTACGATTAGTATAAACATTCTAATAAAAAAAATCCAACATTTAATATGGATAAAGGAAGATTTTATTCTTGAATAAATAAAATTAGGGAGAATGAAAATAGAATCTTAATATAAAAAGTTTTTCAAAAATACATATTATATGTTTCTTATTTAACCTGACAAAATCACTCAACAACTTTAAAAAATATGTATATATTTACAAAAACTTAGTAAAAAGTTTTTCTTAAGAGTTTCTTACCGAAAAATAAAAGTTTATTTTGAACTATTTCCATATATTTTATATAAAAAGATTTTGTCAAACGGCTTTTTTATTCGTCGCAATAAAAAAAGGGGGTAATCTTATCCAGTTTCTCAACTCTGAAATGGAAAAATAATAGAAATATGAAGTTTTAAATCTCATTTTTTATACATAATGGAACTCAAATTTAATATATACTTATATATATATTGATGTATATAAATATATACATCGATTCTTTTGGAAACAGTATATTTCATCACATAAATACACACTGTCGATAGTAGGACAAAACTCAAATGGATTAAAAAAATAAATATACATATATGTCTATAATTTATATTATTTTCAGCTTCAATCAGAACTTATAAGTGAACGTATATAAAAGTGCACAATCGTATATAAAAGTGCAGCATAATAAATACTTTATTAAATTTCTGAAGTTTATTAAAAAAAATTTTTACGTTAATTTATAAATTTGTACACAGTATATGGTCACCTTAATTTATAATATACTTAACTTACATCCGCAAGACTATTCTCAGGGTATTTTTAAATGGTTTTGTTGATAGAAGGAAATTGTGCAGGTGTTACAATGTTTACAGTGTTATTTAAAGGTACAGCTAGTAGAGACATTAGGTTTTTTCCAACCACACTTCAAACTGGTTTGGAACTGTCCGACGCATGCGCAACGGACCACAATTGATCGTTTTTCGCTAATGCGCATACGTCGTACAGTTGGAAACTAGTTTGAAGTGTTGTTGGAACAAACCTATAATCACCTCTCGCTTTGATTAAGAAATCAAATCCTACTTGCTTTAAAAAGTTTAAAGGAGTATCTAGAACAACTCTCATCCCCTCCCGATTAATTTTCGTTACAACTCACAATCAGCTTTAATTACAGTACCAAAGAGCTATAACACTGATTTAGACATTACTCACGAATGTCGCTTATTACTAGTCCTTTGACCAAAGTTTTAACCTAATTCTCCATTAGGTACTTACCCATACTTAACAATGAGAATGATAATGAGCCGGTCTAATCTGTATCTTTTTTATTCCAACCTCAAAAAAAAAATTAGATAATATCAAGTCACCAAAAAAATTATTATTATAATTTTACTATTACTATTATAATGTATTAGTTTTAATTAAATGATAATTAAAGTACTTAAGGCACATTTTTTTTATAAAACGGTGAGCGTAGCGAGCCTGCAATAACTTTTAGCATTGAATAAGCTTTTTCAATAACCAACCCAATGATCTGAGCGAGCGAGCGAGAAAGGGCGTTTAGAACGGGGGCAAACTATATGGGATAAAGTCACTGAACGCTTATTGCGCTTGCCTGTCTAGACAGCTTGTTCTTATCATAATTGCCATTGCCTTTTATTTGTAAATAGTCTTTATTAAAAAGTTTTTTTATTGCAGGCTCGTCTGTAAAAGCCATATTTGACATTAATTTGTAGATTATCACTATCTTATTAAAATGGTTGTAGGTTCGCAATAATTTATTAAGAATAAATTCACAGGGTTTCACCGAAAAATTATTTTGGCATCCGTATTAAAACATTATGCCCGATATAAGAGCATAATTCTAAGCAAGTTCTTTATGCACCGCATCACTAGTCAATAAACGTATTCCAAAGGGCTATGAACTTGATCTACTCACTAAATTGTTTTTATAAATCCAATTAATTTAATTTTGGAAAAAAGTTCGATTCTAATTAAAACTTATAATTAATATTAACTGATACAAATAAATGGATACATAAGCAAGGTCAATATCTCAATTTATATCATAACAGAACTAAATGAACAAACTTTTACTATCATCTAAATTTTATTAATGTTTAATAAGTTTAAGAGCTTTGTTTTGCGGTCTTCATAAATAATTATTATTACCAAAATTAGTAATATTCTCAGTTATAATTTAGATAAACTTTTAGAACTTAATGCTAGAAAGGACAAAAACAATATTTAGAGGTGTTTCGAAACCTAAATAATTAATTATTTACTTTTTTGTAGGGTTGACCCTCTAAACATCCTTTCTTCTTTATGCTTTAACTGTAATTAATACTTTAATCACTGCATTTTAGTGTGCATAAGAGTTTAGATGGAATTCTATAAGCGCTTAATTTCAGAATACCACTCTGCTTTCTTCATAGTTGGATTTCTAATATGAACGTAATAAAAGTATTTAAAAAAAAAAAAATAAAAAATACTCTCACTCTATTTATTTTTAAATAAATTTAAAAATTATTCAACACGAGGTTGTTTGTTTTTTGCTTTTGATTTACAACGTACTCCTATTTACTTCATAAATATCTTTAAATCTTGCGGGCGCAGGGCAAACCAATCCGAGCAAGTTCGATACTGCTGCAGAAACAGACACAAAAATCCCTATGAAGTTATTCACATCAAACGCCAAGCGAGGCCGAGCAGGGCGAGTTGAATTTATCTTGTTTGTTTGCAACGTATTATCGGCAGCCAATCCACCACTTTTCGTGTTTCGTGTAGCGTAATCTCCATACATGCCAGTCTTTGTCGTTTTGGTTAATGAATATTGACTTAAAAATACTGTTGGTGAACAAGAGAAACGGTGTCTGTAGAACTGGTTTTTCCCACAGACACCGTTTTTCCAAATTCATCATCATTCATTAATTATGTAGATATTATTTCTGGAATGGACAGGAAACAGTGTGTTCAATAAACAGTAATAGTTCGAAATTTCAAGTTTCAAGCAGGCCAAGTGTGCATGGCGTACTACCTTGCCACCCGAATCATTTGTGCCGAAGTTTAAAATTATTACTTGACGACAAACCATAAACTGGGAAGAGCTCTTTTAAAGATATATACCTAGGTATTCATAAAAGATATCTTCAATTATAACAAAGTTGGCGTGTTTCTATTTAGATCTCTTAGTAACTTTTAAGTGAAGACGTAAAACGGTGGAAATATAGCTATCAANCCCTATTGATCCCAAAACCCCAACCCAATTTGAGCTAAGGATTTTAAGATCCTGGCTCCTTTTTACACGCAATTAACGTACGGTAACTGTAACTCATTTGAAACTGACTGTAGTTCGCCAAAGAGCTTCTATTTGGTAATCCATCAATGGTTACAGCGAAAGAACCAAGGTTTAAGTACCATTTTTGGAATGAATTGTTGATTTTCGATCCTACCTTTTATTGCTTTAGTTTTTGAGCGTTATACATTTTTGGTATCATATCAAGTTTCAGCAGCAAGCAGTTCATAGCAAGATAACTAATAACACATTGACAAACATGCATATGACTTAAAATACACGTGCACAATAATTTTATAATTTTAAAAAAAAATAATAAAGATATCTTCAATTATAACAAAGTTGGCGTGTTTCTATTTAGATCTCTTAGTAACTTTTAAGTGAAGACGTAAAACGGTGGAAATATAGCTATCAAATACTTTTCATGGGAAAATAGACACGATAAAATATTATGTATGTTGTATTATATAATATTGTAGCTTTAACTGTAATTAATACTTTAATCACTGCATTTCAGTGTGCATAAGAGTTTAGATGGAATTCTATAAGCCAACCACACTTCAAACTGGTTTGGAACTGTCCGACGCATGCGCAACGGACCACAATTGATCGTTTTTCGCTAATGCGCATACGTCGTACAGTTGGAAACTAGTTTGAAGTGTTGTTGGAACAAACCTATAATCACCTCTCGCTTTGATTAAGAAATCAAATCCTACTTGCTTTAAAAAGTTTANATAGTTGCATATTCTTTTTCTACACTTCAAGACCTTTAAATTGATGTATAACATGCCATGGTAACTAAAAACTTTTTTTTAGTCACCCGCCATATTGACTGGGCCGCCATCTTGGAAATATTAAGTGTAGAATCTCCAATATGTGTCCAGTTTTCTCAAACGCCGAGATGCCTGTGTGCCAAATTTTATGTTTCTAGCTATAGCAGTTTATGAATTGAAACAAGTCAACGGACAGACGAAACCAACGGACAAACGGACAGACGGACAGACAGAGCCGTCATATAAGGTTTCTTTTTGTACTTTGTACAGAAACCTAAAAATTACCGCAATATTAAATATACTTATTAAATAATTTTCAAGAGGCATCTAGAAACTACACACTTACATAAAATATTATAAGAACAACGAAAATGTTATCAATATCGGGTTGCAATAACTAAATTGAATGGTTCAATTATATCAAGATTTTTTTTTTTTTTTAAATAATTAACTGTAAATGTATCATCGATGAATTCAAAAATGTATATAATATTATAAATGCATTAAAACATATTATGTATTAGGACACATTGTAGTTTGTTTTTATGGGGAGCTAGCTGGAAGCCCATGCTTCGCTACGGCTTATAAATTACCGCCAAGAAATGGCTATAACTGCAGTTTGTGCCAAACGTGAGTTAGTGCGTTTACAGCACGGTAAAAACTAGCAAATGGGGTGGAGAGCCAATGAGAGCTCAAGATTTGCCCTAAGGATAACCATATAAGAAGGTAAATGTATTGGCTTTATTTTTTCCCTTAGAGGTTGGCCAATCTGTTTGTTACTTGATTTCCTGTGCTGTCAACGTACTAACTCTCGTTTGACACAGACTGTAAGCAATATAATATTTAGGGAATAAGAATATTTTGATGCCTTTCATAAATCAAATATAATTTCCAAAACTCCTCAATTAAAAACTGGAGACAAATTGTAAGGTTTATTTGGCCATTGGAGACACGAAAAAACTCTGTGTCATATGTTACATATTATATCAATATATTGTTATAATCCCTTTCACCAATAGAGTAAAATTTTATATTTTAAAATAGGATTATCTTTCCAAGAATGATTATAAATTATTTTATCATCAAGTTAAGATGAAAAAGAATATTCTTTAAAAATATTTAAAAAACAAAATAAATAAATAAAGTGTTTGTACCAAACCTTATAAAATCATTTTTAGTCCTTTTTAACTATAAGTTGTAGGTTTATTGAATGTGTTTAAAAAAAAATTTACAAGAGCACAAAAGGTTTTAAATAAAACTTCAATATAATATTCTTACATCAAATAGAAAAAGTAGTGCTAAGATTTTCTGTTTCCCCTTTTCACGAACGAAACCAGCTAAAAAAAAGCTATTAGGTTAAAATTAAAGTGTTTTTTCAAAAAAGAAACTTTTCTTTTCACGTTTCAATAATGAATAGATGGAGTTTTTTTTTTTTTCTTTTTAACTATTTAAATAAATAAAAACTAAAAACACTCTAGAATTCCCCCACTCTACTTCTTCCACTAAACTTTTAATTTCTGATCGCAATATTGTTCTCTTTAGTCATTTATTTTTTCTCAAATGCTTAAAATTTTTAACTTTTATTTTTGCTTCCGAAGGTACATTAAGCTATGTGGTCGTTCTGAAGAACGAAAATATTTTATGTTCCCAAATTTTTAAGACAATCCGTTCTAGACATCAGGGAACATTTTTGGTTCCCTCTATGTCACTCAATTTTTAGATATGTTTAGCAACATATCTTAAAAACTCGTCTTATTTTAATGAAATTTGGATTGTAGGTCCTAATTTGCCCCATTTTGGTCCAATATAAGTTTTGATTTTCCGTACTCATATGTTTCTCTTGCACATGCGCACAAACATACATTTATTTACACCTATACCTTTAAAATTACTCATCGTATTGTTATAAAATTGGAATGGTTTGTCGAAACTAGCCCGCAAACAGCACCAGATTAATTCCAACCGATTGCTCTCTTTAACTTTTGCTAAACTAATTAACATCGGAAGACTGGTCTGAAATCATCACTATACTATTGCTAAATAAGGGGGAAAAGAGTAATTTAAATAATTATAGGAACATATCTTTAGTTAATTCAATAGAAAATTATTTACTTCAATTATTAACTCTAGGCTTAGGATCTGGGCTGAAAATAAAATGTATGCCTGAGTGCCGGAGAGCCAAAATGGGTTTAGGAAGGGAAGCAGTTGCGTCAATTATATTTTCATTTTAAATATGATGGTGCGAAATCATCTAAGGTTATCTAGATGAAAAGTTGTAGGGGCTTTTAGCGATTTTTAAAAAAAAGCATTTGATAGCTTGACTCATGAAATTCTATTTAAAAAATTAGTGAACATAAAAATAAGTGCAAAAATCTTTAAAATAATTAAAAAGCTTAATGACAAGGCAAGAACTAACATAAACCTTAACAACGAGATGTCCAAAGAAATTAAAATCTTTAAAGGGTTGTTACAGGGTTAAATTCTATCTCCTTTATTATTTAATCTGTTCCTAAGTAACATAGACACTTTTTTTTCCAAGAAAAGGGCTTCGAGGGACTTAGCCTGGACTCTTTAATATCTATAAGATTTTTAGAGTACGCTGACGACTTGACTATAACTTAAACCAAGTTAAACCAAGCTTTCTAAATTCTGCAAGAATATTGTGAAATTAATGGACTAACAGTGAATACATGGAAGACCAAAGTAACGATATTTTCCGAAGGTAGCCTTTCCATTAAGTGTAACTATAATGGAGAAGTACAAGTAGAAGTTAGTTACTACAATTACCTTGAAGTCTTTTAGGATTGGTTTAGCAGGAGAGGGGTGTTTGAAATGGCAGTGAACAGGCAATGAGAACAACTATGGTTGCTTCAGGGTTGCTTAGAGAGACATTAGGTTTGAGAAAGGTTTGTTCGAGTTTATATTATTGTAATACATATAGTTTAAGTAATTAATTTTCAGTATTACTATTTATTGTAAAATAAGTTTGTCTTAGAGAGATTTAATCATATTATGAGGATGATACAACAACTCTATCATTAATATTTTTTCTTAATTACTACTCTGTTAATTATTTATTTTAAACATTTTTTTTTTATTAATTATTTCTTCTTTATTATTTTATCTCTAAACTAAACAAATCATTAATTCTTTACTATTTATGTATTCTGCATATTTTAATTAAGCTAATTAATGTTGCTTTGTCTGTTTTCTTATACATATATTCCATAATCAAAAATGTTTGGATTTTGAACTACTCCTCTTTCATGATGAGACGCTATTACACATTTGTCAAAAATACAGGATATATATTATTATATATTCTCTTCTTGGAGAGTAAATATGGAAATATATATGAAGCATTTAGATTAAGTTGAAGTAAATTTGTTTAAGTATTAAGAATTTTCCTCCTCAAATTTGTCTGATAATATTGTCAGGAGAGGAAAGAAACTTCACTTCAGAAAGTTTCTCTTACCGCTACTAGATAAATATATCTTTATTTTTTTTAATTTTTAATCTTCGTTTTTCTACATTTATACACAATCAATATCTAGTTTAAACTTCATTACTAGTTTTTCTTATTTAACAGATTTTTTAAGCGATTATAAGTAACAATGGTGTTAGCTATATATATGGCAGGGTAGGTACATCTTGACATGAGAGCGTTCTAGTGACAGAACTCACAATTAATAACATAAATATAAATTGTAATAAGTTACCATATTAAAGGTTCATTTAATCTTTATTTCCTGTTATGTCGATATCTAAGCCGACATTATCTCCGGTCAACTTTTTATATGATTTTATTGATACTTCAATTAAATAAATTCACGATTCTTACACACTAAGGAAGAAATTAATATCTAAGGTAAAATAAACAAATAATAATCATAAGCTTTAAGATTTATAAAACTACAAATTAAAGGCAATGTAATGCATAAGATAAGAAGAATTTTTCAATGCAATTTTTATGTCACTAAATAAAAGGTTTCACATATCTGCATAGTTCAGACAACTGACAAACAGACAATTTTTAAAAGTGTGTAAATACATAAAATTCATAAAATCGAATTTTCGCGCTATTGAACTGCTTTCATTTTGTATTAACAACTAACTTGGGTAGGAAAAATATTAGTTGTTTATTAAAAATAAATATTATATCGATAGATATGCTCGAACCCATTATATGCTGTTAAATATGCAGAATATGTTCGAAAAACGCTGTTTAAAACTATAGAGGACAGTGAAACGAGAAAATCTACAACTTATCTTCATATACGAGTATTATTTTCAAATTGTATGTATGATACTCTGCTATATCCACAAGTTTCAAGTATTGTATAAGATGTTTCATGTAAAAGTTACAGTTTAAAAATTTATTTACATAATGTTCAGTATTAGTCGAGTCAATGAAGTAGATTGGTATTGGTCTGTACATCAAGATTTTTTCTATATTTTCACTTTTAAGTGATTTTCTTAAAGCGGCCAAAAAAATCTTTCGAAAATACTTAACTTATGCTGCATCTTGTGCAGAGTAGTTTGGAAAATCGTCTAACATTACTGACTGTCTAAATAAAGATTTGTCTAAATGAAGATTAACTGTAAGAATTTACAACACTGTCAAATTATATCATTATATAGTTATGTACTATCAGGAAACGTGTCTCGTGTCTTTATTATATTATATTATTAACCTATGTAATTTATAGCATCTTAACATGGTGTCAGGTTGTTATTGTGAACAAATTAGACATTTAAAATAGTCAAAAGCGTAAATTCAAGTTTAAGTCGTGAATAAAAGTTATGATGCTGCCGAAAACATCGTCGCCTGGAAAGGAGGTTATGCCGGTCACAGAGGCCAAAAGTCACAGATCAACAGGAATCGGTTTAAATCCTATGAATTTTGATTCATCGAATTTATGTGATGCGTGGAAAAAATGGTACACGAGGTTCCAAATTTTTATTGCGGCCTCAAATTTGGACGAAGAAGGTGACACTAGAAAGGGAGCTCTTTTATTGCACTACATGGGTGAACCTGCGTTACCTATTTTCGAGGCGTCAACCTATGACCTTAACACTGTTAAATTCTCTGATTTAGTAAAGTACTTTGAAAATTATTTTACACCGAAGAAAAATATTGCTGTGGAACGAAATAATTTTTTTTCGAGAAATCAGTTGGTGAACGAGAGTATTGAAGAATACGTGGTAGTATTAAAAAACCTTAGTCTAACTTGCGAGCTGAAAGATCTAAGAGAGGACATTGTGAAAGATAGGATGATTTGTGGCCTCCTACCGGAGTACTCGTACGTCAAGGAAAAGCTGTTAAATCTGCCTTCTTATACATTAGACAAGGCTGTGGAAGTAGCACAAACCACCATCATGGCAAGACAAAGGTCAGGAGAGGAGGTTAAAGAAGGAGGATTTGTCGGCGCTGTTGCTCAGGCTAGAGCTAATAATTACAACAATAGACCTAGCTCATCATTTAATCAACAACGGACNAAATTTTGTATCATGCTAACAAAAAATGTAACTAAAATAAAACAATTAAGTATTAAAAAGAATCACAAATTAACAGGAAATTAATATACATCTGATTCTTAAAACTAAAGTGAACTATTATTAAAGTAGTATAATTATTTTAATAGCTAACTAAGTAACGATGAAGTTCCCACGTCTGGACAATAGATAGAGTTTGGCTCGGACGCTGAACAATAACAGCAAAAGATGTTCGTGATTTCATAGGCTCCTGACTCCACGGTACGGTCACGAAACGGCATAACAATCTTATAACCTCTAATTAACACGTCCGCCAAGTTTAATTTTTATTGGTTTATTAAAAAATTATACAGAGAACAAACCTTGAGAGAAAAAAACTAATTTGAAATAAAAATAAACAAGATGAACAATAGATATTTTTTAATAATTATAAATATTATATAATCCTATAGAAATATATAACAAATCAAATTAACTGTTTATAAAATATAAATGAGATAAATTGACCCACTGATGTTTACTAAAACTTTCCTAGAGAGGAAACCCTTATAGTTTCGTTCCTGTGTTCGTTCCTGTACGGTTCCAATAACTTTTGAATCAAAAGATATAAAAAACATGCAACTTTCCACTATTAACGATCGTTTTGATGCCAGGAAAAATATAGAAAACTCAAAATTATCACAGGAAAAATATAGAAATATAGAAAACTCAGGAAAAATATAGAAAACTCAAAATTATCAGCTGTTCAAATTCAAAATGGCGGATAATTCAAATCACGCGATTTTTTTTTTTTAATTTTGGGTGGGGTATGAAATGAAAGATATTGAAGATTAGATTACAAATATATATTATATAAAAGTTGTGGAACATGTTTAATTTTCCACGCCATTTCGTCAAAAAACATTTTTCCTGGGAAAATCTCGTTTTTTACTTAAACGTAATCCTAGAAATTCAATCTTTTAACCAAAAAATAATAATAATTTGGGAATTTAATTTTTTAGATTAACTACTAAGCAAAATGCATTTATAGTTATAGCACCTCAGAATATACAGTATTTTACCTACTAAAAAATCGTTCTGAGACCACTCAGACATTTCTCAAAGACGAGTTCATAATTACGTAACCCAGTGTTTTCCATANATACTGTGCATGCTCCACGATCTTTGAACTGGGACATATTAACTTCTTTGTTAATTTCAAGGTTTATTTTGAATAAGGTTATAAACTTGATTATTAACTTATAATTTTAAATAATGCAAAACAAGTCACTATAAACGGCTAAATATAGTCCAAATATCAATCACAAACAGCACAAAATAAGAAATACCATGCACAGGATACAATGCAAGGGAGAATACAACGCAATCTGTTGATTGTTGATAACCTGCCCCACGTTTCTTGGTAACCTATAATCAAGAGAAAGGTAATTTGTCCCATTGGAGCTCATATTTTACACATCTTCATGGGGTCACTTTTTATACAGGGTGATTCACGATAAATGTTACAAACTTCGGGAGGTGATTCTACACCCCAAAAGCAATAAAGAATTTCCTCTTGACCCCTGTCCTATTCTTAATTTTAAGGGTGTTATTTGGGGATTTCTGGTTTTATTGTAAAACACGAGTTTTCTCCATAAAAATGGTCATATCACCCAAACTGTTAGTCTTAAAGAAAATTTGAAAAAACCATTGAAAAGCTCATTAAATTTCCTTTAAAAAAAAACAAACCTTAAAAGTTTCTAAACACAGTTCTAACAATGTCAATACAATCGCAATTGGGAAACAATTGTAGTTACTACAATTCTGAAAATGTTATTTGTGTCTGCCGCAAAAACAAATTTTACCCTTAGCCTGGCATATTTCCAACTATATAACAAAATAAGCTTTCCAACGGTATACTCAACTTTGTGATTCCGTTGAAAATTAGTATAGAAATTCAAGTTAGAACACGAAAAAACAGCATAGAAAGTGCAGAGGAGGATGACAAACCAGCAATACACACACATTTTCCGCGATATCATTCAAACGGTTTGAACTGGATATTCTAAATTTGACACAAAAAACGCCCAAAACACCACCGACTTCGTTGGCCAGGGGAATTGGTTTAGTGGGTTTCAAATAATAATGGAAATTTGTTTCACGTTCTTTGGGTTTATTCATTCTTGATCGGTGTTATTAATGGTTTAATTATTGGACCATTTTTGGGACTTACACAGACAAAAATGACTATTTGCTTNCCAACTAGCATTAACTAAATTTTGTGTCATGCTAACAAAAAATGTAACTAAAATGAAACAATTAAGTATTAAAAAGAATCACAAATTAACAGGAAATTAATATACATCTGATTCTTAAAACTAAAGTGAACTATTATTAAAGTAGCATAATTATTTTAATAGCTAACTAAGTAACGATGAAGTTCCCACGTCTGAACAATAGATAGAGTTTGGCTCGGACGCTGAACAATAACAGCAAAAGATGTTCGTGATTTCATAGGCTCCTGACTCCACGGTACGGTCACGAAACGGCATAACAATCTTATAACCTCTAATTAACACGTCCGCCAAGTTTAATTTTTATTGGTTTATTAAAAAATTATACAGAGAACAAACCTTGAGAGAAAAAAACTAATTTGAAATAAAAATAAACAAGATGAACAATAGATATTTTTTAATAATTATAAATATTATATAATCCTATAGAAATATATAACAAATCAAATTAACTGTTTATAAAATATAAATGAGATAAATTGACCCACTGATGTTTACTAAAACTTTCCTAGAGAGGAAGTGCGTTATGTCCTGATGATAAACCTTTGCAGGTTGGAAGGTAACTGTGTGGTGATCAAGGATCTTATATAAAGGGAATGTTAAGAAGGGGTTTAAGGCAAAAAAGTGACCCCACAGAGGTAAGAGAAATTGGAGAAAAAAATCATACTGTGCATGCTCCACGATCTTTGAACTGGGACATATTAACTTCTTTGTTAATTTCAAGGTTTATTTTGAATAAGGTT